>OY720441.1:10865038-11104627 GCA_963082915.1 Dolichopus griseipennis
TATTCGATGGATTGTATTAAGGCCAGTAGTGTCACGAAGCGCTCGAAAACTATCTTATTTATAAAACAATAATTGAGCCGCGACTAGCAATTTGACTAGCAATTTTGTGACTGAATAAGCCGGCCGATTAGTATATAAATATATAAATATAATTTAAAATTTTTTTAGAAATTTTAATTTCTTATAATTTTTTTTATTTTAAATCTAAACTACCATGTTTTTGTCCTAAAATCTCTAATTTGAGGTTAGTTTTTTGATTCTTATTTTTAATAAACTTCTTATACTATTATCTGAAACTACTATAATGTCTCTTAAATAGTAATAACTCTGATATGGTTATGGATTTATCTTTTTAACATTCTGTCACTTTTTATTATTGAATAAATTATAATTAACTGTTAAGTTCTACAATTATCTCACAGTAGATTTAGCCAATGCTACAAGAGATTCGTTTCTGCAGTTTGACATGTACTGATGATTTTCAAAAATACTTAAAATTTTATCTAATAATTCAGTATATGAATGTTCTCTGGCAGAAGCTTAGAAGCTGAAAATTTACGCAATAAAAAGAGACTTATTTTTTTTGATAAAATTCCTTTTTCTGACAAAATCTTTAGGCCGATATACATGTTCCTTGACGTAAGAAAAAGCTTTGAATCAATTGAGAAAAATTGATTAAATATCTAACATTGAAATTTGTCTGCTTCCGTGATGATCTTTTAGTCCTTTGTAAATTTAATGAAGATTTATTTTTTATTTATATGCCAAATATCATCCAATCGCGTATCATTGGAAATCCCTTGACGAGTTCCACAACTTTTGTTTGAGGCACGTATTTCGAGAACTGATAGTGTCTATCTATTGGTAAATTAAGTAACCAATTTAAATCAATTGGGTGTATTTTCAAAATAAATTTATTGTCGGTTTCTAATCAAATTTTCATATACTCGTTTATATAATAAAATTCAAATGTTTTTTTAAATATTAATTCATGAATTCATACTTATAATATATTTATTTTTTTTTTATACTTGAATAGATTTTCATTAATTTTATTATTTTTCTTTTCACGAGTTTTTCAAAAAAAACTTTATATTATTTTATTTATTTTAATATGAATAATGAGGTATTATTCATTAATTCTGATCGATAGCCATAAATCCTCTTTGACTATGTTAGTTTATGATATTTTTACATACTTTTGTTGTTGTCATCAATTGAATTTTCCAATAATGAAATTCAAAAAAATTTAGTTTTTTTTCAGGATATGAACAAAGACAGTACGTACCTAACAGGATTTTCTGGATAAAATTGAATTCTTTCATATTAAGGGAGGATTTTCCAAAATTATTTATTTAACAAAAGAAAAAAAATACATTTTACTTAATATACAGAATTGCCATATTAATAAAAATAGTATACCTAGGAGATTACAGTATGGTATGTTTTCGTATGACCTTAGTTCAAAGAATATATTAAATTTGTTAATATGTTTCTGAAGCTGTAAATGAGGGGGTGGATACAGACTTAAGTGTATTGATCGTGTAAAATCAAATAGGGAGTCTGTTTAGTTATGTGTACTAAGGATAACTTCAAAATTAACGGAGCTAGGGTTTTAAAGTTTTTACAAATTCTTTTCTTTAAAAAAACTATCTTTGTTATTGCACTTTAAGTCAACGGGTTCGAATGGTTGCCATACAATTGTTTTTCTTATGTCAGCACAGTTTTATATTTATTATAGCCGGGTCTTTGAAATTTTTCCTAAATTTATTGAATTTCATGGCCATAAAGTTTCCACAAATGTTTCCGCGAATTTATGGGCTGAGTATCTGAAATTGAGTTTGGTCAAAGTGTATCGAGTTGCTGCCATACAACTTTGACATTCTTTATAAATAACTTAGACTCTAAAAGGTTGTGTATTTCATATTTTGCAAAAATTAGTTAACCGGATAATATATTTTTATACGAATATAATGTGCGGGTTTCCTAGACATGATTAAAAACGCTTGGATTAGAAACTATAACGGATTTTTGTTCAATAGATTATAATCAACCAATAAATTGGTATTGTTCTTTGATATGGGGGATAGTATGTGCTATCCTAACTCCTAGGCCTTGGATCCGTTGTGTATCCTATTATCAATATCTCTGGTCACCAAGGGGATTTTGTTAAGAAAAATTATTTTTCAATTGAGAAGCTAAAAAGCCAAATGCTCACCCACTAAACGACCGAGGTCTCTAATCTATTACATTTCTCAACAAAATTTCCAGTTTTTTTCATTAAGGTAAACTAATCCATATATTTTGCACAAACAAATTATCTTAAATGTGGCAATGATGTGAAGATTAAGTATTTCTAGTTGTTATTGTTGCTTTTGTTGTTAAAAAAAAACTTTATTTTTGTTCTTGATAAAATGGCTTTTACGGCGAAATTAATCTGATGGATGATAGATTATAAACAAATATTGTTGTACAAGTTCTTAATCTTGATGAACTACTTACTTTTATTTACATCTTTTTCCATCCCATTTGTATAATTTATTTTTATTTTATCACTATGTTAGAAGTTTTTCAGTTTTAAAAGCTATGCGAAAAATTAAAGTATGGAATTTTTTAATAAAAATATTAATGAAATATAAATTTATGAATATTTTACATTTAAATTATAAAAGAGTTTTGGACATTGTTGAAACTGCATTGGTTACTAAAAAGCATAAAAATTAACGCTGTAAAATTATTTCGAACAGATTGGAATTAAAAGTTATTTGTTTTGAATTTGCAGTGGGTAAATCTGAAAATTAAATAGCAGGACTGGGGAGTCAGAATCTCATAGGACTTATTATCTAATGTAGCAAGGTACTGCAGATTTAAATATAATAAGGGACAAGAAACATTATTCCATTCAGCTTCCTTTGTTTTATTCTCATAAATTTATTCTTTAGATTACAACAACTTCATATTTTCAGCTTCATGTTTCCGAACCAACATGCTACTTGCGACGGAGAACTTCATAGCTGTAGCCTTCTTTATCTTAATTAACTTGCTGTTGGAAATATTATGCAAGAAACAAAATTAGAAAAGTTTTTTGAGTTCAAGAAAATAAAATCGGCTTTTATATATTTTGCTTAGCGAGGCTTGTATTTTAATGAGTAATTCAGGGTGTTCTGAGAATAACTTTTGTAACTTCGGTTTACTTAGTGTTAGGGTAACTTTAACTATAGTTTCATTATTATGAATTTCGTATATACTTATCTGGAATGCGAAAAGCTTTGGGTTCCTATATTTCAAAAATGGTAAAATTGTTTTAATCCCCTTAAAAGGAGATATCCTAGAATTACAAAAATTATTGCCACCATATTTTATTTGTTTTAATGTATATATAATTTTCGTTTTATTCTTATTCTTTATTTTTGTGAAATAGGACTTAGGATTCATATTGGTAATCTAATCATATTTTCTAATTTTATGCAAAATCTTTTAAAAAAGTAAGCTCCTAAATTTAATAAATTCTCAGATTGAAATAAAGTGTTGTAAAAACAAAAATTATGGAAAACTTATAAATTTTCGAAATAATCGTACATTGGAGACAATAAAACGTGACTTTATATACTTATGAATGTGTATATAATTAATGTTATATTCCTATCATTTATCATTTTAATTAAATTTTTAAAGTATTTTATATGTAACCATTTATATTATGAGCCAATTCATATAATGCATACGTTATATTTATGTACATATGTGTATACACTTTGATTAAAACTTTCAAATTTTTCATTAATGGTTTGGTTCAATCCAATGTTCCATTTTATTATCCATAATTAAAATCTAAGACCCTGTCTGTGAATAGGTTAACATAATATTTTAGGTAAAAATTGCATACTCTTAAAAACATTTTGTAGCTTAGGTTATAGAAACTCCGTTTTCTGTAGGTATAAGTTCTTGTCCAAAATTTTATTTTTGATAAAATTTTTACTGAATGTTGTCCGTTAACCCCTTTTAGTTTAACAATTTTTGAATAACGTTGCGATTTAAGAAGTAATTGAATCACAAAATAAATGGAGAGTTTTGTTGAATGATATTGTTAAATAAATCCAACATATTTCCTTGTCTCTATTAAAAATTTAAAGCTTTTAAAGTATAACTAGGAATTTTAATTTAATCATCAAAATTATGGCGATTGTGTGCCATTGAAGATGAAAAACTGAAAACGTCTTCAAAAGGTTCTTGTACCGCAACGGCTTAAATGAAAACTTTCAGTCATTTGAGTCAAAGAATTTTTGTTAAGAATTCAGTGTGTATTTTGATTATTTTTAGTAGATTTTCAAAAGATTTTGTAAAAATATGCCCATATAGTTTCACTTCTGTCCGTCTGTCCGTATGTGCACAAACACTCTTATGTCGTTTGAAATAGTTTTAACTACGTATAGGTATTGTTTAAAAAAAAATAATTTCATGGTGCTACAGTCCCCCAAAGTTGGAAAAGCCCCTATATTTAAATTGATATAACAAGAAATCTGTGAGGTGTATTTTCATTGTGCAAAAGGTAAAAGAAAGCTATTTTTATAAGCTTTATAAATTTTTGAAAGGCAAATGTAGTTTGAAAGTTTGAAAGGCAAAGGGTTTCCATACGGTACTAAATTTAACAATTATGCAAAAGTCGACAATCCTCGAGAATCATCATAAACTTGCTTAGTAAACATTCGGGAACCGTCCGGTTTAAGGGCAATTAGGATTTAAAAATTAAAACTTTCATGTTTTTATAAATTAGTAATAAGTTACTAAATACACTAGTGTATATACACTTTTTCAAAATTAAACGTTAACATTGCAGTTCCAACATTGTATTTCTCACTTGTTAACTGGTTTTCTGGAATTATATTCTAAGTATTGATTTCATTATAATTCATAATTATTAAATTGATGAAATAACTAAATTAAAATATAATTTTTATAAAAATAAAATATAAAGTACTCAGTATGAAACACTATATAATTTTAAAAATGTGCTTTTCTTTTAAACCCTTTGTTTTTTTCATCCCTTGTTTCATTTTAATGTTAATCCGTCCATCAGATTCAGAATTTAAGGTTGAATTTTTATGAACACGTATATGTTCTATCTAGAATCTAGATTAATTTTAATTTTTAGAGAATTTTTTAATTTATTTTGAAAAAAATTTAAATATTATGAATCATTGGATAAAATACAAAAAAATTTGAATAAAAAACAAAAAACAAAATTTACCTCATAAGCAATTAAAGTTGAATATAAAAATTTTAAAAGTAAATAAGGTGAATATAAAGAAAGATTTATGATGAATCATAATTAGATTTTGATTTTGAATAAATACAATTGAAATATTTCATTTTTATTAAATAAAATGATTATGTGTGTGTGTGTAGTATTTTTCTATTCTATATAGGATATATATTTAACAGTGTTTTTTTGTTTACTTTTTATTTACTTTTCAAAATCTTATTTAATTCTTGTAATGTCATTATGGTTCTGACATTGTCTGAATGAATGATAGTGAGTGAGTTTTGGGATCACTTTTAGTTTTATAACACAAAAGATTTTGACAGTAAAATTAAAATAGAAGAGATTTTTAATTTTACCACCCACTTTTCTATTATATTGTTATGTACTATAAACATATATTAAACATATATTATATGTATTATATATTTTGACATTTTACCTTTATTTATTTTTAATTTTTTTTTGATACGTACTTACGTATAGTTTTTATAATTCGCCTGTCTCATAAATGATAAATTATTTTCGCTTCAAGAAAGTCTGTTACATTAAAAAAAACCGAAAATAGAAAAAAGAGAGAGACAGATATATAAAAAAAAAGTAAGTAAAAAAAATTTTTTAAGAAGTTGATGTTTTGTATTTTTTATTAAAACTGTTTTTGAATGATTAAAAATTAAGATATTTCTAAAAATTTCATAACTTTTATGATTTGTATTAAAAATAATAACAATAGTAATTATTTTCTAAAGTTTTTGAAGACATAATGTTTAAACATTACCTACATATTACTGGTACTTATAAGAGTAATTGACAATTAAAACCAAAGTAAATATATAAAGTTGTAAACCTACATAATATTCCTTCTCAGAGATTTTGAATCATTTTAGCTAAGTGAATTCTTCCATTTGTATGAGTATCTGCCTTGATGATTGTCCGTCCATTCAAAAAATAGATCAGAAATGAATAGAGCTTGCATAAAATTGAATTAATTCGAACTATTAGCTCAAGTACCTACCTGGCTGATTAATTCTTACGGTTAAATTAAGCTGTGTAGAGAACAACTTGTACAGTATACTTTATTTATAGCTTATACTTTTTACAGTATAAGCTACTGATCAAGCCAATAAAAAAATTACCCTTTGTAGAAGATTATCAACAAATTTCGTTAATTTTGATCTGTTTCAATTAATTTCATAATTGGTCACTTTGGAGATTTATAAATATGAATTATTTTTCAATAATTTACATTTTTTCATTTAAAAATTCATGACCGGTACGGGAATCAAACCCACATTCCCTCGGTTAGTAAGCCAAATGCTTATCCACTAACCAAGTATGGCCTCTGTAATAATATTAATTTTTTAAATTTTAGAGAAAGTTAAAAATTATTTTTTAAAAAACTTTTATAAGACTAGTGTATAAGATTCAATCTCTCTTACAAATAGGTAGCTTGTTAAATGTTAAATAATTTAAAATTGTAAATCATTTCATCAAAATTTTTGTTTTAGTTTTCCCTTCGAAATCTTAAATAATAACTACTGTAATAATATCAAAACTCATCATTAAATATTTTTATTCTTTGCTTTTTGTCATTTTATTATTTGTAGTAAAAACAAAAATATAATTTAACCCTCAAGTTATCGTAGAACATTTTTAAACTACATGTTACCGTGACGTGGTAAAAGTGCCATGGGATTTTTCCTACATGATGGGATTTTTCAAGTGATTCAAAAGTCTCATGAGAATTTTGAAATAATATATTTTTCTTAAAAATTGAATAAGTATGCCTGTTTTTCCGGAATATGTAAAAAAAGTTTCTTGTTAGAGGACATACCCAAATTTGGTCAATAGCTCTAAAATCAAAGATAATTTTTCTCCTATTAAAGTGCATATAGGAGAGTTTTAATAATCGATTACAAAATAAGGTTTTACTTTTTTCTAGAATATTTATTGACATTGATATATATACATACATTATGGAAACAGTGTGCAATTCTGATATCTCATTAGTAATTTATCTATATTATATTAAAGAAAATTTTCTGGAACAAAGGAAAAAATTCTTTCGTTGAAATGGAGCGATCACCTTGGATTAATCCGCAGCGGTTCCATGAACCCACGAGCAAGCTTTACAATGGAACGTCATGTTATGAGCACCTCGATACTTTACTATAGATCTAGAGAATTCGATCTCATTCACTCCTGAAATTGAAAAGTATACTTCCCGCACTTATTACTTTGTGAATGCGTTAGAAGTCTTTCTATTTATTAAGTATATAAAATAATATTCTTTTAAATTCTATTACTTTTCCTTTGCCAGATTTTGTTGTCAGTAACATAACCTTTATATTAGTGTTCAAAAGATTCCGTAATACAACATAAGGGTTAAACTTTGCATAATATATGAAATAATATATACATATTATAATACCTTGTTCTTTATAATGAAATTCAACGTGTAAAATTTACTTTTCTTGTGTTTTGAAAATATTACTATTAAAATATTATAGGGTAGAAAATATAAAATAGTGGTTAAAAAAAAAAAAAGTGGGAAGAGTTAGACTTTGCTTATGACTAGAATAAAAAACAAAAAAAAACTTAAGAAAAATCTACAACTAAAATGAAAAAGGAAAAAAAAAAAAAACCATGATTATTTCATCTTTATCTCAATAGAGGCCGACTGTCTGGCGCCAAAATATTTCTTCATATTTTTGTTGTTCTTTTATTTGCAACCCTTAGTCTAGCAGCTGAGAATTATCATCAGTTAGAATACCTTAATAACGGTGAATACAAATAGGAGGTATGTATGTATGTGTTATATTGTACCCTGCTCATTATTATTCCCTTATTATCATAGCCATGAGATGATATGCAGGGAAAAGAAAAGAGATAGAAATAAAAACAAAATATTTAGTTAGTTTTCTTTGTCTATTAAAAGCATTCACCTCATATTGTTTTTTTTTTTTTTTTGTATTCCTGTACATTTTGTTTACATTTCTTATTAATTTTTTTTTTTATTATTATTATGGTATTGTGTAAAATTATTCAATGTTTTATATGTTTTTTTTTATATTTTGACTTTTCAACCCCCTTTTTTTTCATATTTTATGAATGAATTTTAGTTGTTGGTTTCTAGCTGTTTGTAAAATGTTTTTATTTCATTTATCTTCGAAACTTTAGAATTTGAAGTAATTTTGAGTACTTTCATGTAAAGAGTTTTGGAAAAGACGATTACTTTGATTTTTTTTTTACCTAATTAATAGTTCCTCAATTTAGACATTTATTTACATATTAATGACGAATGAACGCCACATTTTGTTTGTCTAAACTATCTATCGATACTCAATATCGATTTTATTGTTTTTTGGCAAAGTAATTGCAAGGGTTTCGTTGAAGCAAGTTTTGTCAATTTTTTCTAAAGTAATTTTTTTATTTAATTGAAAAGATTGGAAGCATTGTTTAACTTTTGAAGGCAGGTTTTCGCATTCGAAATTCTTAATAGCAAATAATTTTTAAAGTATGAAATTTTCAGATACCAAACTATTGAACATTCTCTTGAAGTACATTTTACTTACCTTGTGATTACTAATAATCGATTCGGAAACAATTTTGTTAAGTATTTTATAACTGTAATTTTTAATGTCAGAAAATCTAAATGTACTGACAGTTACTGTTGATGTAATTCTTTTATTATTTTTGATCGAATTCTATAAATAAATTATAAATTGATTTTGATATAGAATACTAATATTTTCTTCAAAATAATGAAAGTAATTTGCACATAATATGTATTATGTATATACAAATGCAGCAATAGTTATTTTCAATAGTTAATTCTATTGAGAGTGAACATTGAAGATAAAATGATATTTTGCAAGAAATAAATGAGAAGAAATTCATTACATTTATATAGTGCATTAATAGTACTATGTATGTCCTTTTCGTGTCCTTAAAATATTGATGTTTTTTAATGTAATCTTTTATACATGACCTTGTTTAAGTTCGAAATTGATTTCATTGGTTTCTTTTAATAAGAAAAATAATTGTTAATTTTTTTTGAAAAATTTATATTTGTATAAATATTTTATAAAAAATTTTTTTTAAGTATTTCAAATTAAAATATATTTTTAGGGTCAGAAACTTTATTATAAATTTTTAGATTTTATAATATTATTTTTTTTAAGTGTTTACTTTTCAACTATTAGGCTAATGCCAGTCTATATCATTGTTATATTTTGATACAGGGGGCCATATTATATTCGTGTTATTAGAATTGATCTTAATGAATTCCACATAGAATTTAAATATTTGTATTTGACTGATTCGACGTTCTACTCGTATATTTGTATATAACTCAATTCAATTTTTAGCACATTTTCAAAATTTTTTTTGTAAAAATGTGCCTATATAGTTTCACTCTGTCTGACCGTCCGTCTGTCTGTCTGTCTGTCCGTATGTTTACAAAAACTTTTACATCGTTTGAAATAGAGAAAAGAAATTTTAAACACGAGTAGGTATTACAAAAAAAATTATTTCATAGAAGAATTTTTTTTGTAGCCCCACCCGTTACGGAACTGCAGCCCCAAAAGTTGGCAAAAGCCCTATATTTAAATTGTTATAACAAGAGTTCTGTTAGCTGTATTTTCAATCTAAAAAAGGTAAAAGAGAGCTTAGGCTTAATAAAAATATAAGGCTTAAATGTACAGGGTTGCCAAACGGTACTAAAATTTACCATTATGCAAAACTCAATTTTTGCAAAATTTTTGGCCCCACTTATCTTCTAAACGGTTTAAGCTAGGCTTTTAAAATTTTAGGAAAAGTTAGATCCTTAGAAATTAGTAGGAGTCGGTTAACAAAATTTTTTTGTCACGTCCCCTTTTTAGCAGCTATAAGGGCTCGAAAATTGAAATTTTGCTATTTTTAAACACCTGTAACTTGAAAACCTGTTCAAATTTTTTTTTGTTAATATACAAAATTTAAATGTCCAGCATTATACTTTAACATATGTTAAAAGATTTTCTTAAATTTAAAAGCGGTTCTTTAAATTGAAGAAAGTGTCTCTCAGTTTTAACCATTTTTGCTTAAATAGTAAAATTCTAAGTAAAATTCCAAATTATGGTAGAATTCACAATTTAATTTCTTCAACCTAAAAAAGTTCAAAGGGGAGAAGATGAGTAGTGAGAATTAGATCCTTGAGAAATTGGGCAACCTACTCCATAGAGGGGCTATTAGGGCTTGAAAATTAAAAATTTTACTGTTTCTATAAGTAAGTAGTAACTTAGTCACCAACGTATATATTTTTTAAATTAAACGTTAACATTGAAGCTTCAACATTATATTCCGATAAAATACTCAGTATGAAACACTATATTATTTTGAAATGTGCTTTTTTAAAAACCATTGGTTTTTTTCATCACTTGTTTATTTATATTGTTATATTAATGTATTTGTTTTTAATTAAAGATGTATGATGATTAATTATTGATTAAAAGTAGCTGAGCGAGTCGAAGTGTTTTCACTTTCTCTGAGATTCGAACCTAGGCTTTTTGCATGAAAGGTCTGCACTCAAATGAATATGCCACTCAGCTTTTAATATAATGTATTTGTAATACACTTTTTTTCTAATATTATTTGTATATTTTAAAATTCGGTCCACATCTAACAATCCGGTAATATTTAAACATTTGTATAATTTTTATTTACAGTTTAATATAAAAACTTGATGGGGAGTAAAATATTATTCATTCATTCACCATACTTGGAAGTATGAAATATATAAAAAAATATTTGCTGGTATTGAGGTTATTTTCATATTTTAGTATTTTAGGCTAAAGTCAAAATAATAAAAAAAAAAGAAAAATGAAACATAAAGGAAAAAAAGACCAAATTGTTAAAGTAGAGGTGTGACAACATTAATTTTTATGAGTGCGTTGGACTTAAATTATAATCACAAATAATAGAAGAATTTTGTTTTCATTTATTATTATTCTCATTTTAACGGTTTAATATATACCTAACGGTTTATTTTAATAAAAAAATCACTATAAAAAAAAAATTATGAAATAAAGTTTTCGATTTTAGTCTCAAATCTCTGTAGACTTTTTAGCATATTTTTCAAAAATTTTGAAAAAAGACGTGCCCATATAGTTTCATTTTGTCCGTCCGAATTTTTAAAAAACTTTTACACCGTTTGACATAAAATAAATAAATTTTAACTACGGATAAATATCGCAAAAATGTTAACTGCAATTAGGGCACGCAATAATCCTCAAAGGATCAGAAAAACTACATTCAAGCCAAAAACACCCAAGTTTTTTTGTTTTACGAGAGTCTTGGGAAGCATTGAAAGCCATCCATGGAAACTGTGCGTAGTTCCTTTGCTAGTATGTGACTTTAAAACACCAAACCACATCTTTTCAAAACCAAACCTTAGGACAGGGCATTTAATACAAATTCACAGTTTGATGTTGAAGATTAGAATTGGGAAAGGCAGCTTTAAAAGTTGAGATAATGGATCATGATAAATGGTAAAATTCGTGACCTTTTATATATTCCAAACAAAAATTTGATTTTTTAATGATTTTAGATTATATTATAGATATGTAATTTGATTAAATATAATATACAACTGGGAGGCACAGTGGTTGAGTGCCGACCCTTCATGTGAAAATCTTTTCTGGTTTTCGACTCGACACAGCTCCCATTCGCCATTGGTTTCAAATTAAAGGCTTAATCAGTAATTAATAATCATATATCTTTAATAAAAAATACATTAATACAACAATATAAGCAAATGCAAAATATAAACAAATAATTTAATTGAATAATATAACTCCCAGATATAAAATACCATATAACTCAAATACAAAATATTACGATATAAACAAAAAATAGAATTGTATCTATTGAAAATCTACGACGTTTCTACATGTTATAAGGTCTAGTACTATCTAGTAGTTATTAAGACCAATTCTAATAACACGAATATAAAATAACCCTCTGTTCAAACAGGCTTATTAGCCTAACAGTTGAACAGTTAGCGCTTAAAAAAAAATATGTATATTTTAATTATTTTATTTCAATTTATTTCAAACAAACTCGTTTCATACAGTTCTGAATAAATCAAAACTTTGAATATATACAAAATATATAATATTGAATATCATATGTTTTGTGTCAAAAAGCTGTCAAATTTTCATTACTTTTAAACTTTAGTATACAGATTTGTTTTTTGTATTTGATTTAGAAGGCCAGTCAAAATACAAATACTACTACATATAATATTTTGTAAATATCATGTAGAATTTTCCATCTATCCATGTCGTTATAATCATGTGGAGGACCTGTATTTGCTTTGCAAAGCATTCATATTATAATAAATATTATGGAGAATAAAAGGTTATTGTTATTTTTCTAATAAATGTAGCGATAATAAATTTTCAAAAGAAAGAAATTATAATACAGGAAGAAAAGGTGATCCAACAATTCCTTGTTGTTTATTTTTTTCTTTTTTTTTAATTTTTGTCTATCAAAGAATCTCGAAGGAATAAAAAGTATTGTTAATGTCCTTAAGGATGTAACAACAATAGATTTTTATTTTTCTTGATAAGTAGTTAAGAATATGATCCTGTTTTATTTTTAGATTGAAGAATTCATTTCAGGGTTTTCTGCATTTCTAAATGAAATTTATATTAAGTATGTATATTTATATTTCTTTGTTATTTTTTATTAGTTTTTTGGTTTACACGCCAGGAGACAACTTAATAAATATGATTGTTTTTTTCTGTACATTTTTGCATAAATTTTATTTTATTTTTAAAAAACCGGATAATAATAATTCCAAAAAAAAAAAAGTATTTTAATATAATATTTTAATGGATTTAATCATTATTTTCAAAATTTTTTAAATTAAATTGTGTTTTTGTGTAAAAACGTATAATAATAAAAGGTATACAAGACACTTGCAGTACTCAGCACCCACAAAGGAACATTATTACAAATATCAGTTTTTAAATTATTCTTATTAGGAAACCCTTATATTATTTGTATGCCTTCTTTCATTCCATAGAAAATTATTTTAAATTTATTTAAGTGTCAATTACGTTATTAACTATGACTATTGAATCAGATTCAGTTTAGATACGAACGTAAGATTGCAAGAACAGTTATGGTCATATTATAATAGATAACTCTCATATCCTTCTCTTTATGCCCGTGTAAACGTCGTCTAAGGTATACTAAATATGGTATTACGTTAGCTTACGGTGTGACAAGCATTATTGTAATTAAGGCCTCAAATGTATGGATCTGTTCAGAAACGGAAAGTTCTTCAATTAATCCGAAGATTTTCGGTTGTCTATCCGTCTTTCTATACTATAACTCCAAAACTAGAACAGTAAGGACTTTCACAAATTCATTATAATACAAAAGACACAAAAGCCTTTATGCTATTTAAAATGAACAAGTTTAGGTTACGTGTTGTACGGTAACTTAATTTATTTATATGAGTATAACTCTATATATTTAATAAAGCCGTGTATAAAAAAGTGTTGCCAAAGTTAATTTAATAAATATAACAAATAGTGAGACAAAATTAGGTTCGTCAAGTGAAATTTCCCTGCTTTGAAGATCCAATATATCGAAAAAAATTTTCTATATCACAATGATCAAAATAAGTATTCGGACTTCCTAGTACATAATCCTTATTCCTTATACTCTGATTGTAATACCAAGGAAAACTAATGGTTTTCATATATCAATTAATTTATTCATTTAATATTTAGGTAGGATTACTAGAATAATATTACAACCATTATAACTATTACATTCAATTTACTACTCTCCTATAGACTATACCTTTATTTGTAACATATATCTTATCCTTCTTCAACTATTCAAAAATAGGTTCTACTTCTGAAAAAGTGGAAATATAATCTAATTTATTATTTATTTAAAATTCAAATTGAGATATAAAAATTATAATTAAAATTTTTAAATTTTATTAATGTAATAAAAAAATTGTTCTAAAAGTATATGTAAACTTTTATTAAATTTTTATAAATAGGTACTAAATTATAAATCTGCTTCAATAATATTTTATTTCAGAGGAACGTACGTGAGTAACTCTTTTTTAGATAAAAATAAAAAAAAAAATCACAATATCAAAATACAAATTGGTACCAGATTTCATATTAACCTGAAATGTTCCCCTTCAAATTTATTCAATTTCAATATTCTCATATTATAGACTTAGTGAAAAATAAAAAAAATTGAATTTCGAATTTCATGTGATTATTATGTAAAAATGAAAGTGATTTTTTTTTTCACTTCTGTTCTTATCATATTCTCGTTTCTTTCCTCCATTTGAGAATCAAATCTCTGAAGAAAGTAAAAGAACTTAACTCGTATTTAAATCTTTTCACATCATTTTATACACTTTTAATGTTATTTATCCCCAAAAAAATAATATGCATATAGATTGGATCATCTTTTAAAATCTCTTAACACATATAATATAAAATTCATAACTCCAATATATATATGACCAATAAAAACTTATCGTATAACGTGCAGGCATTCCAAAATCCCATTTACAATAAAATATAGAAAAAAAAAACATAGAAGAAAGTAGCAAAGAAATCAAAGAATTATTTCAATTTTATAAACCCATATCTCCAATTTCTTTTCTAATTCAATCACCACACTAACTTTCTTTTTAATATTTTATGATTTTATTATATTCTCAGAAACAGATACTTTGTATTGATTCCTCTTCTGATACCCCACTGCTCCAATTGGGTATTCCTTTTTTTTACATTCTTCCTTTTATGTAACAATCTTTTGGATGGAATAACTGATTAATGTACCTTTAGTGGCTTACTATTGAAAAATTATTGCAATTTACCCTGTTACCTTAATAATATTATTAATCCTTGTAGGCGGAGGTGGTAGTCAATGTTCTTAACCTTCTTTTGAAATTTTTTAAATTATGGAGACCAACAACTTTGTTATAGTTTAGCTCTAGATTCCATATAGAGTAAAACAGATTCTAAGCACTTCAACTTCGAACTACCAACATGTATTCCCAGTATTCGTAGTTCTCTAAAAAATTCTTCACCACTTTTAGGTGCCTAGTTTGAATCCTGATGATCGGTTAGTTCAAAAAAGAATATTGGCTTTTGGCTTGTGGATTTGGCAATACTTTTCTTTGCCAATTCTTATTATATTCACTTTTAGAGAAAGCTAACGTTAGGAAAAGGGGATTATTTTAAACTCTTTAACCCCCATTATCTTAAAATATGCAGTTGTTAACACAGCCTTTGCTTCACAACTAATTCAAACATGTTTATTCTCATTTGTTGAATTCATATGTAAAATTGGGGAGAAATCTTTGAAACTCATGTGTGTGTTGTTTTTTACAGTAAATAAAATTCCAATAAGGAACTTTTTAATAAGATCTCATGGGAGAAATAACGGTTTGTTATGTAATTCTTTTTCTTTTTTTTTATCTCACATAAACGATATGTTTGTGGATTTCCTTGTAATAAGTAGGTACACGCGTTAATCGAATAGATGAAAAAAAAGAGTTATAGTTGTATTAGTTATGAAACTGTAAGTAAATACCGTTAGGTTATATGGAATAAAAATTCGATTATATTTCGATTAGGATTTATATTTGATACGAGATTAATTTTATAATTTGGTAGTAATTTAATTGTATGGTAAAAAAATGATACAAGGTAAAATTGGTTATGAAAAATAACAGTTATTTTTAAAGGTTGGATACTTGTTTTAGCACACCTCTGGCATTTTGAAAAAATTGAAGATTGATGTTTTCGGAAAAATACTGCTTTGTAAAATACTTTATAATTTGAATTTCACAAATTTCTTATTTCAAGTGTTTGATGTTCTATTTCTATATTTTTCAATTTCACGTTTTCCGTTCCTGTTTGAAGACTGTACTTAGAGGTGTACCAGTAAGCAAAACTAATGCTCTAAGCTATCATAGCTTAGCCTCAATGTTTTTATTTCTCTATGGCACAACTTATTTTTTTATATGAGCACTTCCGCAAAATTTAGTTTAGTTTTATGACCAAAGTTTCCGCAAAATTTAGTTGAGGTAGTGCAGTGAGTTCGAGTAGCTGCCATAAAACTTATTTTTTTATATGAGCTTTACTCTATACCTATTGAAGCTGGGTGTCTGAAATTTTGCCAAAAATAATTTAGTTTTTATAGACAAAGTTTGTGCAAAATTTAGTTCGTCTGCGCAGTGGGTTCGAGTAGCTGTCTTACAACTCCTTCTTTTATATGAGCATGACACTACAACTAATAAAGCTGTATGTTTGAAATTTTGCCAAAAGTAATTAACCGGATGATATAATGTTTATTTTATGGTCATACGGGTATCCTAGAGTTAACACAGTCTACTCTACTACACTCTTCCCCGTTTTGAATAAAAAACACCGCCTTATGTTTGTGTTTTCTTTTTTTGAACCGCTAGTCTAATGTTGGAACCTTATCAACAATTTATTATAGTATATTATGTAGAAATCTTTAAGATTACTTTAATAAATTGTGTAATTAACTGAATACAGAGTAATATTTAATTACTTTTATTATTCAAAAACTTATCTGTAACTATTGTACAGGAAAGAAAGTGAAAATTATTGAAGCATTCATTTAAGAATATTAATACACAATTGATACAATATATATAGCTTTAATAATGACCAAATCTTATTATGAATCATTGAAAATTCTTTTTTGAAATGTTCAATCAAATATTTGGTTCAACCTTTACAGTTATATGAATAAAGATAATGTTTAAAGTTTTAAGATTTTGTTCATTATAACTATACAATAATTAGTTGAAGATGCTAATGAAAAGGTTTAATAAAGTTTAAGATATACAAAGATATACTATAACAATAGTAATGATATTACTTTCTTTTAATGGTCCACTTACTTTTAGATGTATACGGTGTTCAAAATGAATCTAATTCATAAATTCTTTAAAAAAAGTTTCTTGTCCTGTTTAACGGATCGAACATTAACACCATTTGTGTCAGTTTCCTGTATCCGGTATAATATTATTCTACAAATGACTACTCTTTTGTATTAAATATATATATATATATATATATATGAATATATATACATAAATATGTACAGTTTTTATGCCCGTGAAAAAAATAGTTCACTGGTATATTAAAATTGCTCCTCCTTTTGTAACGCACGGATATCGACACGGTAGATATAAACTTAAAGGTATGAATAAGATCAGCATCGAAAATTTAATTAATTTAGCTATGAGTGTCACTTCGTTTGTATATCCGTTCGTTTGTCTGACAACACGATAACTCCAAAACTAAAAAAGAAATTTTTTTAAAGTTCACATAATGTTATTTTTAGACAATTTATAGGTTCCATATTGTTTTTGATTAAAATTGGATCACGGCTTCCGACAGCTGCTATACACAGTTTTTGAACCTTATCTACATATCATTTGATTAATTACACTACGAAATTGGAACTAAAAGTAGGCACAAGTAGGTTGTTTACAAATTTTTAGATTTCTAGTTCTGGAACGTCAAACTTTTGCGTACCAAATTTCTCAGCCTGCTTACCGTTAATCTAATCAGTCTATGAGGTTAACTAAAGTTAGAGGGCAATTGCGTGATTACTCAGGTTATTTTTTCAAATATTATTAGGAGAAAATCGATTGTTTATTGTATCTCAAAGTTGACAAAGACAACTTGCCAAAACGAAAAACTATTTTTTAAGAAGGTAGTAGAAGTAGAGTATTTTTATTATTCTAAAAATTCTGTTACCAGATCCTGATAACTCCATGACTCTTTTTTTTCATTATTCCTAATGAATTAACTTTGAAATCATTTTTGTCATTATCTTTTATATTTTTCAAAAAAAAAATTTTAATGAGAATATTAATAATGTAAATGCGTATTATAATAGTTTTAAATATTTCTTATAACGGTATATTTTATAATTTTAATTTTAAAAGTCAACTACTAATACTTTTAAAAATGAAAATTAGAAAATATAAACCGGTAAAAAGAGTTTTTTAAGTCAATTTCGTTGGTAGTTTTATTTAGAATTTAACCGGAAATACAAATTGCGATTTGTAAAGAAATACTTTGAAGAGTAAAATGGTCGTATTAATTGTTTTTGTAATTATAAAAGTAACGATTATGATAAAGTTTTCTTTTCTTATCAATTAAGTTTTAAAAGTGAGTTTTTGAAGTTAAATTAAGAAACAAAACATAAAAACAAATACAAGAAAGCAGTTAGTTGTTGCAACTGACTTAGTAATACCCTTAACCTAAAAAAATTTTGTGGAAATTTTAAATCTATAATTTAGTTAATATAGAAATTAAATAAAAAATGTAAAAATGAAAATCATTTTATTTTATTAGGTGTTGAACACTAATTGTGTAATATAAAACATATGATTGTCAGTTACACGTATCACCACCAATATTCATCTTAAATTTCAGGGGCGTTTAGGAAACGGGATAAAACTACCTTTTACCAAATTTCAAGTTTTTATCTTTAGTAATTCCAAAGATATGTTGGTTAGGTCTAAAGAGGTGTGTGGGAGATACCCGAACTACCACCCCAATTCTACAATTTTTAGAAATATAAATTTAGGAACTAATTTTAGGCACTGAATTGAAATGTTCAGGATCCCTGTGCCTAATTAGAACGATCTATCTAAATTGTTTTCAAAGATACGTTTTATCCTTGGCTCGATCGGAAGTTTCCAAAATCTGAGCCTTATGGTTCGATTTCGTTCATTTATAATTCCTGGCTTATTTCGTCATTTGCAACCTACAGTATAAATTTAATCAAGATAGGATCATTATTTTATGAGTTAACGTGAGAACCGGCGGCCGAACAGACGGACATCGTTTAATCGACTGAGAAGTTGACGCTAATCAATAATGTATATACATTTTTCTATTTGGCTTACTTCCGAATATTTAGCTTACTTATGGTCGTTATAAAACGTCGAACCAAATTATACCTCGGACAAAATTATACCATAGTGTAACAAATTATATCTATTTATTATTTACACGATAATTAAGCACTGGGAGCATTAAGAACGAAGCTCAAGAATAGAATAAGAAAAGATATTTAGGGGAAATTAGAGGGTGAATTGAAAATTGAGCTAAAAATTTAGTTTTGAATTTTGCAAAACTATAGAATAAACGTTAATGGAAGATATAAACTTAAGATGAAGGACGTTTTGATGGTTTTGAATTTTTTAAAGATAACTTAAAGAACTTTATGTTGCGCATTCGTAAAATTAATTTATTTAAAATAATAATTAAAACGATATTAAACTATGATTTAAATGAACCTGGGGCCCAATGGAGTCCACCCAAAATTGAAGATTGACTTAGTTTTGAGAATTTGTGTTTTTGATGATATTTTTAAAAATTTCATTTATAAAATTAAATAGACATTTCATATTTTTACAGTATTTACATTATTTCTTAAAATTTGATTCGATGTTAAATTATATTGAAGTGGAAAAAACTTCCCTATTTTTGTCAATATTTTGTTCTAATTGATTTGATTGAAAACTTTTTAAATTAAAGAAAACTTTAAAAAATAAACTCATGCATAGCAACAGCTAAAAACAGAATAAGTATGACTCTATGGAAAACAAATTATGACCAAAGCATCCAATGAAATTGAATTTAAAAAATTTAACTATGTGTGTTTGAATGAATGAATGCATGAATCGATGATATGTGAATGGAATTCTTTGAGTGTAAATTAAAACATCAAGCAACAGGATTTAATTTATTTTTGTTCTTGATGAAAGTTTTCTTTTAATTCAAGGCAAATTTTCTTAACATTCTTTTCAATTGAAAACTTTAACTTTATTTCTTTCTCATCTTTTTTTAAAGCCGCATACATTATGAATATGAATTAAGTCAATGTTCGATTTTGAAAAGATATTTTCTTAACAAAATAAAAAAAAAGCTGAAAAAGAAGTCAATTTATTTTGATTAGAAAAGTTTTTATATATTAAAAAAAAACTTAGAAAATCAAAATGAAAAATTGAAGCAAATAAAAAAAATTTTCTTATTTCAAATTTTCAATATTAGAATAAATTAAAAGAAGTCCCAAAAAATAGATGCATAAAAGAACTCAATTTCTTTAAAAACCAATTTAATCCAATAAGTTATTGAATGAATAAAAGAATTATTGAATTATTATTTAAAGTTTACTTAATTTCAAATTTTTCTGTGGTCTTAAAGTTTCTTATATTCAATAGGATTTAGTAAACTAATTCTAGTTTTAAGTAAATTATTTTGTTTGTCAAAAAATTAAATAGATTTTTTAATTAATAATTTTACATTCAAGGTAAATAAATCTAACTTTGAGAATATTTTTATAATATTTTCATCGCGTTGTGTCAAAAATAAAAAATACGAGGAAGATTATAGTTGCCCTTGTCAACTTTTAGATACCCGTGCGTACACTGTTAAGTATTAAATAAATAAGAATTTCATATATTGCAATTGAACTGTTTGACAGAAAATTCAAAAAATTTGTTTTTTTATATTTTAAATTAAAAAAAAATTTCATAAAAAAAGAGATGAATTAAAAAAAAATATGAAATTAAAAAAAAATATGCTCTAAACGAGATTCGAACCCACTCTTTTCCATTAAAAGGCCGACGTCCTAACCACTAAGCCATCGATTTTTTGTTTAACTTAATTTTTTTTTGAAAATTATTATAGTTGCTATGGTATCAATTGTTTGTTTTGAATAACAGTTTTGAATTTTTTTATAAAAATACATATTAAAAAAAATGAACAATTTTTAATATAAATGAGAGTTTCTGTAAAATTTTCTTTAAAATAAAATTTTTCATTCATAAAATAAATACATATATTTTATTAAAATGAAAATAGAAGCAAATAGATACAAAAAATGAATTTAAACAAAAAAAAAAAATTTTCCCTGGCCTGGATTCGAACCGAGACATTTTAGCTACAAGTCTCATGTCCCAACCACTATACCATGAATCGATTAATTATTTAAGTACATTTTGTTTGGTTTATATTTAGTTATTAATTTTGAAAATATTCATATAATTTCGATTTTAACCGAAAACAATAGGGAACCTACAAATTGTCTAAAAATTACTTTGTGAAAGTTTCAGAACTCTAGGTCTTATAGTTTTTGAGTTATCGTGCTAACGTACGGACGGACGGACACACATAGCTAGATCAATTTACTTTTCGATGCTGATTCGATACGTACCCTTGACACTATATCTAGCTCGTCTAGATCGATGCGTTACAAACGGAGGAGCAATTTTAATATACCCGATGTCATATATGTATGCACGGGTATAAAAAATTAATAAAAACCAAGGAATTTAAAAAAGCAGATTTCCTAATTTAGATAATATCCATATATAAGTTATGCATTCATAAATAATATACAACATTATTTAATTTATATATTTGTCCAGATGAACAAGTGTGTTAATTAAAAAAATTTAATTAAATGTGTTTTGTTGGATATGTTTGATTAAGTAAAAAATTTAAATACAAGTGTTCTTTTGGATGTGTTTTATTTTTGAAAATAAAATATCAAAATATAATTTATTAATTTTTTATGAATTTAAATAAAAAATCTCTAAAAAAAATTGAATCTTTTTTTTTTATTTTATGAATTAGTTCATTTCATTTCTTAAAACTCACAGAATATTTTCTGAAAATTTTATATAAGTAAAACATTTTGTTATAAAAAATTATTACTATTTTTTAAAAGGATAATTTTTGTATGAAGTCTTCATTACTTTCAGTGAAAATATGAATTAAAGATGAAGATCCAATGTACGTTTTTTTGCTGCGCTTGCTTTGATTTGCAAATAAACCAAGAAAAGTAATGAAAGTAATTTTAAATACCAATGTACGCTTTTAAATTGTTTAACATTTGAAATATTATTTTTTTTTATAATAATTGTTTATTTCTCAAAATTATTTGAAAATCCAACAATTTTCAAAAAAAAAAACAAAATTACTTTTCTGTTTCAAATATTATTTCAAAATATTTATTAAAAAATATTATTTCAAAATTTGGAAGTCAATAAAGCAAAGCGTCTAATTGAAAAATAATCAATTTAGAAGTTTTTTTTATTTTGTTTTCATTATTTTGTCATTGGGTGTTGCTTTATAAAGGTACAATGTAATTTATTTGAACTGTCAAAAGGTGTTAATTCAGGCAAAAAACGGTATATAAATAAAAAATAACATTTAATTTACTATAATTAACCTCAAACACTTAGTTTATAATAATTATATTGAAATAAAATTGTATTTTTCGACTGTATACAAAGTTATATACATGTGTGAGAAATCACTGAAAAATCAAGATACACTCAATTTAATTATTTTAGAAGACCTCTGTATTCAAGAAAATCTGCTAACACATTTATATGTGTTATGTGTATAACATTTATACGTATTAGTTGTCAATAAAGCCAGTTTAATTTGAAAATTTTGGACTATTGCAATTAGAAAGTATTGAAACAACAGTAATGTGATGCAATTGACTTAGTTATATCCTATACCTGACAAATTCGATAGGCACTAATATTAATACTAATATAATATATAGTTGCATTTAATAAAAAATGAGAATTCGGTACTATAATTATTTTTTCAACCGGTGGATTTTTATTTTAAGAAGCCCGTGTATTAAACATATTCTAATATGAATTTTTAACTTTTAATTTAATGCAATAATAACTTTTATATAATTTTCATAATATTTTAAATGTTTACGATTTTGTACCATTAAAAAGAACATTAAAAAAGAAGTTTATACAGAACTTTGAAGAAACTAAATGTAAAAATAAAATTGAATAAAACAAAAAGACGCCAATTCTATGACTTTAATAGCACCATCAGTTTTGAATAATCTAAGAAATAAATAAAAGAAAAAATTTAACCATCGCAGAAATCTTTGAATTTTCGCTGATCAAGCAACTTATTGTTATTTTTACTACCATTTTTATATATAGGGTATTTATACACAAATACGAACACTTATTATACAATTTATTCTTAGCAAATTTTTCATCATTTTTGTTTTTTTTATATTTAATTTTGTTTTCTTAAAATTTTTTTAAATAATATTTAGATAATAAATAATAAAATAAATTTTAGAAAATATCTATTTAAATTTTGAATATAAAAATATTGCAGGGAGGGTAGATATAATCTTCCTTGAAAAGAGAGGTCATTAAAGGGATTCTTTGAATAAAATTTCTTGGAATATGCAGGAGATTGAATTACAATTGGAAAAAAATGGCCACATGCGAAAGGCTACGGTTCGAATCCAAGTGAAAGTGAAAAAAATTTTATCCAGCGTTCGAGTTGACTCAGCTACTATTCGCCATTGAGTTCTATTTATTGGCTTAATCAATAATTCATAAATATACATATATCTTTAATAAAAAATGGGTCCGGGTCATAATGTCGACTGAGAAAATGTTAACTGAGAAAATGTCGACTGAGAAAATCTTCACTGAAAAAATGTCGCCTAAGAAAATATTGATTGAGAAAATATCCCGCAGTATTTTCTCAATCAACATTTTCTTAGGCAACATTTTTTCCTAAGAATAGGAATGTTGCCAAAGAAAATGTTGATTGAGAAAATATCCCGTAGTATTTTCTCAATCAAAATTTTCTTAGGCAACATTTTTTCAGTGAAGATTGTCATTTTTTCAACATTTTTTCAGTATAATAGTTAGTTGAGGATTGCAGCAGTGAGAATGCTGTAACAGCCCTGTAGGTATGTTATTACAAGAATTAGGTTTGTTAGATTTAAATTGACATAATTTTGTAGATATAAAACAACAAAAAAATTAAAAAAAAGCTTCACTCTTATAAAATACTTAAATTTAAATTCAAGTTCAAAAACCATTTATATAAAATTGCGCCTCAAAGTATGCAATTTCAGCTAAAATAATTAGCTTTCACAACAGCTATGGGAAACATAGATGTTGTGAAAGCAAAGCTTATCAAAAAGACGGAACGTCTAAGAAATATTATTAGTGAGGAACATGAAGTTATAATAAAATCTATTTTTTATTAAATTTATTTGTCGTGTTGTTTCACATATAATTATTATATCTGTTTTTTCTTTTAGTTTTTTTTATTGAATGGATATTTATTGTTTCTAGAATAAATATATTGTTATAATTTGTTTTTTATATTTTTAATTACGTCGACATTTGTTAATATTTTCAGTTGTAGGCAAATTATCTGTCGGCATTTTTTTTGTCGACATTTTCTCAGTCGGTATTTTTTTTACAGTCGATATTTTCACCCATTCGACATTTTCTAAATCGACATTTACAACGTTACCGTAAAAAATACATTAATAAAAAAATATAAACAAATTTTTTAATTGAATAATATAACTCTCTGATATAAAATACCATAAAGCTCAAATACAAAATTATTACATTCTAAAAAAATTAGAATTGAATCTATTGAAAATCTAAGTCGTTTCTACATGTTAAAAAGCCTAGTACTATCAAATGTTTAAATTGGATGTGGAATTCATTAAGATCAATTCTAATAACATAAATATAATGTGACTCCCTGTTCCAACATGTACCTTTGTTATAGATAGGCTTATTAGCCTAACAGTTCAACAGTTAGCGCTAATTAAGATGAAGTTTATCTGAGACACACATATTTTTAAACAGCAAAAGCCGGGAAAATGTGAAGGTTATACTTAAGTTAATTAATATTCTTAAATATTTAAATATTAGGTCCTTTTTAATTATCTATACTTCTTTTAAACAGAGAATTGATATGAGCTTTAATCTAAAGCACATCAAAACGCTAAACGAATTACGTGATACGTAATATTCCTATTTTCTATGGGGAAATTGATGATAACTGATAACTTTCGCGGTGTAATGGATTTGCTTTAAAAAAAAGTTTTTATATATTAGTAAAACTGAAAAAACAGCAAAATAAATTTAAATTATAGTTTATTTTTTTTAAAAAAAAAAAATTACAGAAAAATTTTTTTAGGCGATTTAAAATTAAATTTCTAAATTTTTAACATTTAGATATTTTTACATCTAGTTGTGGTTCTGTGTTTCAATTTACATGTGGGACATATTTACTCATATAAAATATTCATAAATTGTAGAATGATTGGAATCTATTTAATAAAAGAAAATTTTAAATGATTTTCCATGTATGTGTATAACATGTTTTTAGCCTTTTAACTTTTATTATTCTATGAATATTAAATTTCTAAAAACGCTTACACTGTTATATGTATATATGTATATAATTATACATATATTAAAAAAAAACTTTATTTAAATTTTTAATATAAATGTAATAAAAATTTGAAATAAAATGTTATAGGATTTATTTCTATTATCTTATTAACATTATTTTTGTAAACAGTCGAACCCCGAGCAAAAGTTCCTAAAAAAAAAAAGTCAATTTTTCATAGATTAGAATCTCATTTAAAAAATATATATGTAGCATATCCCAGTTCCGCTTTTAAGAAAGAATTACTATGTAATACAAGTTCATACACAATTTAACTACAAATTTTAACTGTCACTTGTCAATCTGTTTACTGACTGACATTATTTTAAACTGATTAATGACATTTTACCAGGACCGTCGAGGGGGTTGGTTAAAATTCCCTCGGCCGAATTGCAAGTGGGCCCGGACAATGACGAAATAATATGAGCCTATTGCTTCCTCTATTTTAATTTTTTGCATAAAATTTTTTTTTATTTCCCTGGGACCGGTGTTGGCTCTCGACGCCCCTACATATCAAGTAGGGGTGAAAACATTAAATATTGCGAATCGATTATTAATAAGAGCAAACATTTAAAATAAAAACAAAATTAAATTTGACAGGTTTCTTCAAAGAAGATGATTAAATCAAAATTATAAGTTTTCTTCTTATAAAAGATACCATGCGGGTTTCTTATAAACAGGTTTGACTTAGTTTTATTAAGCAAGGTATTATAAACAAAAACCAGTTTAAGAAATAAAAATATTTCATTTTGATTACCAATTATTATAGATTGGTTCGCTTGATTGTTGCAATTATTATGGAGTTAATAAAAAACAAAAACTCCCAGTTTAATTTACAACCTCCCAGTTTCATTGTGTTAGAAAATTTTCAAATAAGTTATAAAAAAATTTCAAAAAGAAATCCTCGGGAATTTCAAAAATTCTCTCTTTTGGTTTTTGAGTTATCATGCTCACCGGACGAACAGACAGTCATATATAAATCGATTTAGTTTTCGATCCATACACTGAAGGTTATGTTTGATAGCACGTCTAGATCGATGCTGTACAATTAAAGAAGTAATTTTAGTACACGAGTGAGCTGTTTTTCGCACTTATATTAAAATGGACTGTTAATTAAAATGATGTGGTTGTTATGAATCGTCATTAGGTTTGTTTAATATTGTGATTTAATAGCATGTAAAATATTTAAAAAAATGGAATTTAATTAATAACCATATTTTGAAACAGTGCTTGGACAATTGACTATTATCCGATAGGTGATGTTTTAGTTAGGACGTCGACTTTTCAATCGAAGAGTCTCCGGTTCAAACCCTGATTGGATCAAATTTAATATCACGTTATATGTGGTAGGAGAAAATGTTTATGAAAAAATAATTAAATTGAGTATATTTTAAACTTTTAAACTGATGATAAAATACGCAATAATTTTCTATAAGATCACCCTTAAAGCGTTTTACCAAGTATAGGTTCTAAATTATTATTGTTGCTGTATAACTTATTTGAAATTTAATTCCTGGAAATTAATGCATTAAAAGAGGGTCTAGCATGAAATCTCGACATTTTTCTCGAGTTTTTAAAAACGTGAGATTTTAGAAAACGAGATTTTAAAAAAGCGAGATTTTTAAGAGTGAGAATAAAAATGTCGAGATTCGTACCGTTTCCAGTAATGCTACCAAAATGCATCTTTTGGACAAAAGTAATACTTGACGGATGACAATCCAAGTAATTAAGTGGTCGATTGGTTAGGATGCATTCTTTGATTGAAACCCAAATTTTTAATAAGAAAAGAAAAAACTCTAAATATAGACTATAGTAAACCTAGACGTGGCCAAATTTTTTGATAAGAAAAGTTTGATAAAAAAAATACCACAGAACAAAATCCAATTTAGTAAAGGCAAAAAAAATAGAAAGAATCCTTAAAATATATTTAAAAATTCAATAGAATCTTGATAAAATTCTAATAAATGTAATGTCCTTTGAATAAATCCTTCCTTAATACATGTGTATAACAATATGTTAACACATTCATAAATACATTACTACAGTTGCCACTAAAATATAAAAAATATGACTAGAACAGCATAACATTATTTCATCAGAACAAACTCATATACATATAGGTAAATGATTGAATGGACATGGCACAACTCTCACCTCGCTCTTATTATATCATTATGGAATTAAAGAAAAAATTTTGAATTTAAAGGGAAAATAATAAAATGAATACATTGTGTCATCTTATGCGATGTGGATAACCAAACTATTTTTATTCTTGTAATATTATATGGTCAACATCTTCTCTAGCATCATAGAAGGCATCATTATTATAATTTTAATACATTTAAAAAAATTATAGATAAAGTGATGTTGGGACATTGATCGAAACTTATATTTTATTATTCCCTCAGGTTTTTATGTTTTTTCTTTTTTTTTTGATTTAAAAAAGGATTTGAAATTTGATATCCATCATATTTTGCAATATTTTACAATAAAAACTGAAGAATTTTAATCTTATTTAGACTGTGTATCTGTCTATCCATTATTTCATATAATTTTTAGAAAATTGAAAACGCTTTTTTAAATCAAGTAGGTAATTGAGATAAAATGAAAGTCTGACGCTCGACGTCTTAAAAAATCTAAGAATAAAATATTCTTTCGTAAGTTCCCGTAAAAAAAGTTTGTAAGTTAGAAACAGTGGAATTGCTGAATTTAATAAGCACTGCTTTACTTCAAAATGGGACTTTCCAAGACTTTTTTATTTGATTCATTATTTACATCCAAAATTGCAAAGAGTAGTTTTCTAAATTAGTCTGGGTTGTGTTGGACTTTAACGATTATAAAATCAAACTTTACATTAAGACCTTTAAAACAATTGTAAAGTTAGGTTTTGCGGCAAAGGATTTGGAACTTCTATGGATAAGGATTGAAAATTATATTCAGGATTACGTAGAATATAAGGGAATAAGTGAAAGTTTTGGAGTGATTTTATAGTCTTTCTAAATTTTATCAGTTAGTTAGAGTTACCAGCTGTAAAAGTTTGTCTCAAAAAAAAAATTTATAAACAATTAGAAATGCGCATCTGATGCACTTTTTGTTGTGCATTGGAAAACTTTAAATGTACCATAATTTCATTTCTTGCATTTTGATCTTTGAGTGAATATTTGAGTGATGTCTTCGATTTTTGAGTGGATGGTCGTTTTAGTTCTTAAGAAGCGGTGTTTGAATTTTCTAAAGTATCTATTAAACAAACTTAGTGACTAAATTGTACAATAAGTGAAGTGAGCATTTTCTAGGTATCCCAGCACTGACTCGTTAAATATCTTCTATAATTTGAGTCATCCGAAATACTTCTACTGGAATATCGATAGTGAAATTTATTTTATCTTATATTTTATTTGCAATAATTTTGAAAAGATATCAATCTAATATAATATGATTGTATTTTGTGAATATTTAAGTAGAATTGAATGAACCGAAGAAATTGACCAAATATTTTTGGGTTTACTTTTTTTTTTTTAAATATATATAAAAAAAAAAAAAACAAAATACCTTTGAAAAATTCCCCTGACAATTTTCAATACCACAGGACCAACATAAGGATGTCAGAAAAATATCCAATCCTTTCATTTCCAATAACATTATTCTTATCTGTAGATAAATTCATTTTCTTACAATATTTTAGTCTTGGTCAATCAAAAAAAAAAAAAAAAAAAACAAAAAGGACGACATTGATATGTGTTTGGTTTGATTTTGATCCGGTTTATTGTGTCACCATATTTTTCTTGTGGTATGGGTGTTATAAACCACATTTTATAGCATTTTACCTTGTATCAAGTATCAGATATTTAATAATATTTTTTTTCCTTTAAATTTTTGATTTTTGAACGTATGTTTTCAGTTCTTTTCGAAATTTTTTACCCAAAACTATCCAATATACTTATGATTAGTTAAAGGGATGAATTTTGAATTTTAGTAAATTTTGGAATAAAATTAAAGGTGAATTTTTTTCAACATCAAAAGTTTTTTAATATTTTGAGATTTCAATATAATAGTAAAAGTACATAAATTTTATTCATATAAATAAAATATAAGGGTTAACTGAGGATTAAATAAGATGAGAACAAGGGGGATTTGGTCCATTTATAATTCGTATATATCTTGTTCTATTTTTTTTTTTGAATTTATAATAAAAATTGTAAAATTGTATCGGTCCAAACAATATGGATTCTCATAATATTGACAGAATTATGAGACAATCAAGATTTTATCATTGAGTTTTTCTTTTTTTTTTGGAATTTAAATAAATGAACTGACATTTGGAAAAACTAAAATTAAATAAATTCGATGATATTATTGAACTTTTTAGGTACTAAAAACTCCTATGGTGTACGATATAGCCTTATTTAAGAGAACATTAACATCTTTCTTCTAAATATCCCCAAAAAATTTTCCCAAACCCCTATAAGTCCCTATGGTCTAATTTTCACCATAAATACAAAATCCTTCCATATGCCCATTCCTGTATCCGTAATTTGCATTTGTATCACAGATTCCCTCATAAAGTTTGGTTCAAAAGTGTGGTTTTGATGTGTTAAAGTGACCACTACCCAAAGAAACACCACACAGTTTTAATGGGCGGCTTTTAAGTTTTCCATTCCTTCGTAAAAAAATTAATTGTATATGATTAAAAAATATTTAAAAAAAATATATTGTGTGTTTCAAATGTTTACTTTTTACATTTTTTAAGATTTTGATGAGGAATAAAAGCATCAACTATATTGTAATCTATATAGAAATAAGAAGCTACTACTAGTACATAACGCGAAGAAAAACGCGAGATTTAAAAAATAAGATTTACTAAACTGAGATTGTGTGACATTCCCCGGTTTATCATTTTAAAGAGCCTACAGATATGGGCGCGGATTATTTGTCAATAACAAATTACAAACAAGCTTTGCAAAAATTTATAAAATGAAACTGTGAATAAATTTGTATAAGAATTTAATATAATAGTTTTATTAGCTTTACAACACATAATTGTGTAATATATGATACATCTTTGTATGGTTTAGGAAGGCGCGTGATTGTTACAGGAATTCAGAAACATTAAGAAAACAGGACACACCTACGATTTAAGAAATTTATATGCTTGATAAGCTTGATTGGTCTAGAGAGGTGTATGGAATCTATACGAACCACAACTTCAATTTATTTCACGGATACAATAAAACCAGGAACCCCCTTGAATTTAAAAATTCTATCTCTCTTGGCTCGATCGTAAGCTTCCAGAATCCAAACTAATGGTGTGACATTGCCCATTTGCAATCCCCGTTTTACTTTTGTCATTTGTAACCTACAGTAAAAATTTCATCATGATTTTTTAATTCATTGTGTTTACGAACGTACGAACGCACATTGTTAAATCGACTCAGAAGTTGAAGCAGATCAAGAGTATATTAATATACAAGTTTCCATCGTACTAAAAATAAAAAAAACTGTCTATACAGCGTCAAATAGTGGGTCGGATAATTGAGGAACTCCCTGTAAATTTTCAATGAAAATATTTCGAAATTTCCGACTTTCAATAAAATTTTTTTTTACCTTTTTAGCACATTTTCAAAAAATTTTGTAAAAATGTGCCTATATAGTTTGACTCTGTCCATCCGACCGTGCGTCCGTCCGTCTGTTCGTTTGTTTACAAAAACTTTTACATCGTTTGAAATAGAGAAAAGAATTAACAACGAGTAGATATTACAAAAAAAATAATTTCGTAGAAGAATATTTTTCTGTAGCCCCACCCGTTACGGAGCTGCAGCCCCCCAAAGTTGGTAAAAGCCCTATATTCAAATTGTTATAACAAGAGTTCTATTAGGTGTGTTTTCAATCTGAAAACGGCGAAAAATAGCTGGTTTTATAAACTTTATAAATTTTTAAAAGACAAATGTTTAGGGTTGCGTAACGGTACTAAAATTTACCATTATGAAAAACTCAATTTTTGCAAAATTTTTGGCCCGACATATCTTCTAAACGCTTTAAGCTAGGATCTTGAAATTTTAGGAAAAAATAAGTCCTTAGAAATTAGTAGGAGTGGGTTAACAAAATTTTTTTGTCACGTCCTGTTTAGCAGCTATAAGGGCTATTAGGACTTAAAAATTAAAAAACTTACTCTTTTTATAAGTAAGTAGTAACTTAGTCACCAACGTATATCCTAAATTAAACGTTAACATTGAAGCTTCAACATTATATTCCGATAAAATACTTAGTATGAAACAGAATATTATTTTGAAAATGTGCTTTTTTAAAAACCCTTGGTTTTTTTTATCACTTGTTGATATTACGTGTTTGTGTAAAATTTAATTTTAAAAGTTACAACAATTAAAACAATTTACATAGCAATAAAAACTTGTAAAACTACAGGAATAATAAAAATTTTTCTAAACCTTCAGAATTAAAAAGTTTTTGTTTTATTGACAATTACAAGGTAATTTTAAAAAGGTAATAAAAATTATATAAAATACCTTTTCCTTTATCAAACAGATAATTAAACTCTAATCAACAATTGAAAATAATGCAAGTAATTTTTTTCCAAAAAAAAAAATATTCCATTGTTTTAAAAATAATGTCATAATTATCAAAAAATTATAAAACATTATTATAGCCATTAACATCGTATTCTTTTTAACAACCACCAGTACAAAGTTTGCACAATATTATTCTTAGATTTTTCCATTTTCCAACCAAAATCATGTTGTAATAATTATGTTATCATAAGCATTGTTCTTGATTATTCACCATTAATTTAATTTTTTTTTCTTTTCAAAATTCAAATATCAATTTTTTTTCTCTTTCACACTTATACATTATACGTAAACTCCTTCATTTCAGATAATTTTTACCTTATATCTTTTTTTTTTATACTTTTCTGTTTCTATTGTGAATGATTAAGACAATAAGAAATTTACAATAGGCGGTTTAAAGTAAAAAAAACAACAAAAAAAAAAAGAAAAAAAAAACAAAAGATAAAATTATGAAACAAATAACAAACACTTAAATTAAGTGACGGAAATCCATGTTAAAGACCTAAAGTACATGTCGTTAACGCAAATTTCACCTTATTATAATTTTTTTTTTTTAACTGTTATGTTTCTTAAAAAACAACAGTAACTCCTTTTGTTTTTTTTTTTTTTTTTTTTGTTTTCAAACCACCACTTCAGAAATTACAACACATTTCGCTTGGTAGAATACCTATGTATCCCCGTTTCTTAAAATTAGTCTAAAAAGCCTACATTATGTATATATATATAATATATATATATATGTGTATTCTACCTCTTCCCATCACTTTTCTCACAATCGAAATTTAAATTCACCATTGGAATGATAAAAACTTTTTAATAATTTTCATAAAGATTTCTTGAATAATTCTACACGAAGATTAAAATGATATGGCAATATTGCTGTGTTGATAAGGGGTTGTAAGGGAATGGTGAATGGAAAAGGATGGCAATAAGATACTTCATTATAAGTTTTACATTAACTGTTTATAACACAAATTTATTTTGCAAGTAATCACTTTTTTTTTTGTATTCTCTTACCTTTATTTCGTGGGAGATATTTTGGTGGTTTTTAGCCTAAAGATGTTATATATTATGTATAAAATTGGTGAGTTGACAAAAGTCCCACATTTAAAAGTCCTCCGGAAGGTTATTACTCGGTAAAAAAAACTAAAAGTCCTCGAGGAGTTATGTCTCAGGAGAGGGGACCGAAAGTCACCAAGGAGTTATGTTTCAGGAGAAGTTTGGCGAAATTCCTCAAGGAATTATGATTCAGAAGAACTGGGTTAAAAGTTTCCTAGCAAATTATATAAGAAGAAATATTTAAAGACCTGCAATTCCTATTTTACCTCTATAAACTTCTAATTCAATATTTTGCATACATTAACTAATAAATACTTTGGAAATAGGGACAACTATATTCAATTGTATCCAATCATATTGTAGAACCTATCATGGACAAATATATAAATCGAGTACAACCACTGAAGAAATCTAAATGTCAAAGACGAAATACTTGAATTTGCATAAAATAAATAAATTTAATGAAATTAAAAGGAAACTACTACCGGTTTTTCATTAATTTCATTTTAGACACTTTACACAAAATACTAACCTCTTAATTTTTATACCAGTATGACTATTAGTCCTATTGAAGCTGGGTATATGAGATTTTTCCAAAAATAGTTTAGTGTAATGGCCAAAGTTACTGCGAATTTGGTTCATCTACTGCAGAGGGTTCGACTATCTGCCATACAACTTCTTCTTTTATATAAGCATTACACTACACCTAATAAAGCTGTATGTTTGAAATTTTGTCAAAAGTAATTAACCAAATGATATAATGTTTATATTACGGTCATACGGTTATCCCAGAGTTGACACAGTCTACTCTACTACATTCTTCCTCATTTATATTAAAATACATAAATACTTACCTACTGATTTATATTTTTATTTTATCAGACTTTCAAAAATTTTTATAATTCAAAAAAAAAAAAGGAATCGACTACCATCAATCTCCGGGAATTTTTGTCATTTTTCTCAATTCTTAAGCATCAGAGGATCTTTTACTCCGGTACTTTTGTCACCCAGCCTATCATTTTAAATTTGGCTTTCAGTTTCAAATTATTCCATTTATTTAGACAAAAAAAAAAGAGAAACATTTAATCTTATAATACGAATGAGTCGTTTTTTAAAAGTTAACAGGTTTCTATCACATATTATAATTGGAATTTTGTGTATAATATTTTAAATTAGAACGCACTGTATAAAAGCTATGGGTTAAGGGGTGTTGAAGAAGTTATCTGATATAATCTGATATGTGGTGATGTATAAAAGTTAAGTAAAATATTCTTTTATATTCTATTATTAATGATGCTCTTCTCTTTCTAAATAGTGTTTTTTTCCAATTATATTAATTTGTATTAATATGTTAGTGCGACTTAAATCTATAACTTAACAATTGAGTTTTTCAATCACTGGAAGGAAGCGAAGATATACAAAAGAATATATATTTATATACTTAGCGGCAACTCCTCTAAGCCTATACTGCGATGTCTGTTAGTTTGCAAATACGTTAGGTCAAAAGATAATGGTTCTATACCGATGAATTTAATATTGTAAGTTATAATTTACGACAGCAAGGCGGGCATAATATCGGACCATGGGTTCGTATTCTGGATTGTTCCGATCTAACTAAGAGCCAATATCCTGTAAGACCCTGCAAATTTAATGCAAGATTGTTTCTTCCTGTTTACCTTGTCTCCTTTAAGTTTGGAATTAATTGAAACAGTCGTACATGCCCCTTTCACGTAACGTCCCAAGATCTTAAAAGCATATTTTCAAAATTAATAAAAATACAGGCTTGAAGTTTGGTGCAGGCGTGTAAGAGTTCGTGTAATTGTTAATTGAATTTTTCAAATGTAGGTTACTTAGTCGGTTATGTTATTTTAATTTCCTGCTCTTTACTGCTCTTTCATTTCCGTTTTTTTTTAATAGGAATATACGAGGAGTCAAATAACCTCAGTGGATCTACAATTTCTAATAAAATTCCAAAACAGTTTTATAAAAAAATTAGAGATTAGTTTCTAGTACAGAACTTCTTCATGGATCCCCATTAATTGTTTTAAGTATCTTATTATTAAACGAATATCTTTTTAAATAATTCTCTTTGAAAAATTGTTTTAAAACTTAAAATAAAAAATTAAGAAATTACCTCTGTGGTGTATTTTTCAAGTATTTGATGAATTCCTTTGCCTTTTGTGTATTTGTACTCCTTGAAAAAAAAAAAAAACATATTAAGTATGTATTTGTTTTTTTTTTTTTGTTTTAAGAAGTTATAAAAGAAAAATTGTCGAATTATCCTGTTAAGAAATTCCGTCTTATCCTTGTTTGTTTAATAGATTTTTTCTTAGATTTTTTTTGTTCTTTTTTCCAGGATTTTTTTTTTAAGGATAAATACACGGAAGTAAATTTATATATTGTTTTTCCTTATAACATTGCTTTGCATATGCGGTTGACTAAAGCGTTTTAAGCTTCGATAATTTTTTTTTATAATTTACTTAATGATAGAATTATGGAGACAAGATTTGGGTTGTTTTAAAATGGGGGAATTGACTGTTGTGAATAAGGATAATAAGGTAAAAAATAAGGTAATTTACTGTTAATTCAAAAGAAAAATAATATTTTTAAAGAGGTGTATATATTTAAAAAAAATTAAATTAAAACATAAAAGTAAAAAGATAAGTTGACAATATGTCTGAAAATTAATATTTAACCAGAATGGTGGGGGTTTACTTATTATTATTTTTTTAAATTGATTTCCTTTTATATTTTTAGTAATTTCCATAAAAATTATAATTTCAAAATACATGTTCCAACACAGTTTCTTCTACTTGTCTGTCCACTTTAATTTCCAAGGGTTTACAAACTTTTACATCGTTTGAAATGCTTTCGCAGGAGCCGAGGGTGTCAGTATAATGGAACAATCTGCTAGATACAAATACAACATTTATTGATTATGAACGTACTTTTGACACAGTCAAAAGCAGTATACGAGCAAAGACGCTGCAAATAGAAAGTAAGCTATATCTGGAATGGCATGGTTTAAAATGTGAAGGTGCGCCTAAACAGAGATTAAAACTATAAAATTTTATTTCATGGAATAACACACAAGTTACATACACCGTCAAGCAGCTAACGTAAAACTTTAGCTTTCATAAGCTTTGCAAATATAATCAAAACCAATATTCTAGAGATACCCTGCAATATTTTAAATTACCTTTATGTAGATTACTGATTACTCCAAATTTTAAAAGGAATCTCTTTACTTGGAAGTTCCCTTGGAAATAGGTATAAGTCATTTTAAAAAATATTTTTGATTGGCTCGCCAATTTCGAAGTTGTTTGTGGTGTTAAATTTTTTCATTACTTGATCTGTTCAATTCAGGTTATTTTAATATTTGAAATTGAAATGTTTCTATACTATATTTTAAGAAGCATTTTATATGTGCCACAAAATGAACCATCCAAAATTGTTCGAGTGCTATAGGAACATATTACAAATATAAGGAATGTTTCGTCTATCTAAGACTATACCAAAATCATTAGTAGGTTTTGTAATGATGTAATTGCCTAGACCTTCTCTTAACCTTCTCTTTGGGAGCAAAGGGCTTCCACATAGCATTTTTGTCTTACTCTAATATTGTCATCTGCTTTTCTTGTATTTTTTTGAACCAAGTGTTCCCGCTATTTTGTTTTTTTTTTCTACCGTTCTGCGCCATGTTTTGCTTTCCGACACTCTTTTGCACTCACACTTTTGCTTGTGAGTTCCATTATAGCGCTTGTCGGGCAAATGTTTGGCCATGTCTTCTTCTGTTATGACTAAGCCATCGCCATTTTCGTCTTCGTATCTGCACTATTGCAGGTTGCACTTTTGTTATTTGCCATAATTCTTCATTACTGATTCTTTTAGGCCAGAAGTTTTTGCAAACCTTAAGCATTTCTTCAGAAATACCTAAATCTTATTATTATTTTTCTGATTTGTGTGTCAGGTTTCACTGCCATATAGAAGCTTAGATTTAATATAGGCATTGAATATACTTAACCTTTTTCTTCTGGATAAGTGGGGGGATCTCTATCTTATCCATAACCTTGCGAATGCCGCTCTAACTTATTTTGCTATATTTGCAAATACATCCTCTTCACGGCTGCTTTTGGAAGAGAAAATACTGCCTAAGTAATTAAATTTCTCTACATAATCAATTGTAGTATTATTTATTACGAAGTTATTGCTATTGATCGCATTCCGAAGTGATTTCCTTACTGTTGGTCGTATTAATCCGAAGTGATTTGGTTTTTCTGGTGTTGATCACTAGTCCAACAGTGTTCGCATTTTCACTTAGTAAGTTTATTTCTGCTTGGCTTTCTTTGTGACTGAGCTAGGAGAACTATGTCATCGGCATAATCAAGATCCTCAAGCCGGATGTCCTTTTTAATCCTCTTGGTGTACTTGTAATTTCTCCCATGATTTGTTCCAAAACTTAATTGAAATTTTTAGAACTTCAACTGTGAATTATTAGAATAAAATGTATTAAACTTTGTTAACAAAACTTGCCTTTTAAATTTAAACTTCTAAATTTTAAATATTTTCTAATTAAATTTTTAAAATATTTATTTAAATAAATTTTTTATATAGATATACCATTACTATATACTTACGATATCAGTACTAATATGTTACCAACATTATGAGTAGGAGTTATTTTTTGTTTTTGTTTCAAACCTGTTAAAAAAATACCAAATCTAAACAAATTTTTGTTGTTGGTTTGGGTGTGGTGAAAGTGTAATTAAAACACACAAAGTGAAAACTTTTTTTTATAATTTCTTTTTTTTTTGTTTTTTTTTTTTTTTCTATAAAAAGTCATTAAAAACCACATACGGTTAATAGAAAAAAAGGCACACTAAAAATTATCTAAAAAATTTTTTCATATATAAGTAAATTATGTACCGCCACAAAACACACAGCAATCTAGAACATAGGACTGACTGAAAGGATACTCGTATATTTACTTACCTTTTTCATCCCAAAGCAAAACTTTTTCCATGCACGGATAATGAAAAAAATTTAATGAAAAATAACTTAGAAAGAGAAACAAATCGCAATATCCTGGATTTTAAGGATTTTAATATTAGTCCTGAAAAAAAAAAATGAACATTATAAACAATTTTGATGGTTTCATTAAAAGATGACCTTGCTGATATTAAAATTATTATTATTTTTTTTTAATTATCATTTCTGGTACTTGGATGCCCTTCAATCTTCTTCCTCGGAACTAGTAAAATTTTTTAATTTTGCATAATCAGTATGTAGTTTCTGTTAAGAGATTAAAGAAAATTTTGCGTGTTAAAAGAATTTACTAAAATAAAATAATGTAAAACCATCCTCGAAACCTGTTAACTGAATGGTAACGGTTATATTGTGTAAACTGTGAACTGTAGTCTTATTTTTCTTCAAATACATAATCAGCAGTTTAAAAGGGAATTAGTAATATAGCTTTAGCAAAGTAAATAATATCACATGTTCTCAATTAGGACAGCCCAAGATTTTGACCTTTCCTGATTATTTTTTAATTAAAAATTGAAATTAAACAATTTAACTTTAATAAGTTATTTTCTACAAAAGTAAGTTTTAAGATTTTAAATTCTTTTAAGAACTACTGGAGACTATTTGCAAAACATTTAAAAAAGCATGCGATTCATAAATTTATATAAAATGAAGTATAGTCGACACACGTGAGGAGAAGTCTCCAAAAACACGCTGGGATATCTTTAAAAAGTTCAAAAAAGAGCTATCCGTTTTATAAATGATTACAGCTACTCATCACACAGTCCACTTAGTCATCGGCGCAGCGTGTGCTCACTTACCCTATTTTATAGATATCGTGGTACGGATCAAACAATTAATGACACCTCCAAATGTTTATAATATGAAACAAGGAGTACGACATGTGCTCATTCCTACATCGTTGCATTAGTTGAAAAATTTTTCCATGTATCCAAATTTAAATAATTTTCAAATCCTATCTTCAATGTCCTTTCACAATCCCGATTTTAAAACCCAAACAATGCATATGTATTAATGTGTCCATTCTAAGTTTGTTTTTAAAAAGGTGGGGGGTTTTAGTTATTTAAAGTCTAAACTTTCTAGGTGAACCAAGTTCAGTGTTTCTGGGTAACTTTTATGCTTTCCCTCAACCCTTTTAAAAAAAAATTACAATATAAATTTATTTAGTATTCTTTTTAGACGATTTATTTATTTTATAGGATGAAATATTATTTTGCTATTTTTTCGTTTTTAATTGATCTTCGCGATTTAATCTGATTTTAGGACACCTAGAACACCTCTCGTAGATAAAGTTTAAGAAATGAAATTTACCAAGCCTCTTAATTTTATAAATGAGTTAAAATTATCTTATTTACTTCTGAATTTATGGACATAAAACTAAATAAATTTTGATTGTTCGTTTCTCCCAAACAGGTGGCAATCGATCCTTTTTTTAATGTGCAAACTGTTTACTGTTATAGGCTAAACAGCCTGTCTATATATGTGCATGTCAGAACAACGAGAAATATTATATTCATATTATTAGAACTGATCAAGTGAATTCCATATACAGTTTAAATAAGAGATAGTACTACACCCTATAATATGTCTTAGATTTTCAGTAGATACAATTCTATTTATAATTATATTATATTCAAATTATATTGTAATAATTTTGTATTAGAGTTATATGGTATTCTACATCTGTGAGTTATATTATTCGATTAAATTATTTGTTGTTTATAATTTGCATAGGATTTAAATTAATTATTAAATTAATGTATATAACAATATTAGTAATTAACGATAAAAAATTACTGATTAAGATATTAATTTGAATCCAATGACAATTGGTATCTGAATCGAGTCGAAAACCAGATAAAAGTTCACTTTAATCCAACCGCTACCTCTTAAAAAAGTTTTTTTTTTTTTATTTTGAAGTCTAAAATAATTCCTAGTTTTATGACATGCTATTGGCGCACATCCTGTATAACTGTTCAAAATGTATTATTCTTATGGATTTCAATATTTTCAAAGTGTTTTTATTATACTTTACATAAGTTAAAAGATTTTCTTAAATTTAAAAACGGTTCTTTAAATTGAAGAAAGTGTCTCTCAGTTTTAACCATTTTTGTTTATATAGTAAATCTAAGTAAAATTCCAAATTTTGGTATAATTCACAATTTAATTCCTTGAACCTAAAAAAGTTGGGGGAAGGGGAGTAGTGAGGATTAGATCCTTGAGAAATTGATTAACCTTCCCTATAGAAGTGCTATTAGATCTTTAAAATAAAAAATTTACTGTTTTTATAAGTAAGCAGGAACTTAGTCACCAACTTATATATTTCCTTAATTAAACGTTAATAATGAAGCTTCAACATTATATTCCGATAAAATACTCATTATGAAACACTATATTATTTTGAAAATGTGCTTTTTTAAAAACCCGTGGTTTTTTTCATCACTTGTTTTATTCTCTATCTTTTTCGTGAATCATAAACTCGTGTTTACTACATACTCACTTTTTTGTTTATTATATATATATATATATATATATATATATATATATATATTTATGATAGTTAGAAGCGTCAATAAGCTAGTTAATAAATAGTGATTAAAATATAAATTTGAAAAAAAAATAGTTTATAAAAATTCTATTAAAAGAACAATTACCAATGGAACAATTTCTTAGTTCAAGTTGTAAATAACGGCAGTACAATACACTTACATTAACAACAATTTTCAATTATCTTACACACAATAAAAACTTTACACAAAAGATAAAAATGAAAAAAAAAAAAAATTAAAAAAAATAAAAGTGATTTACATTTTTATTTTATAAAATGTTCAATTTATTTTTACAATTGAAAAATTTCCGTTATTCCCTTCTTAAATTCAATGCAGAAACAAAAAAAAACAAACAAACCTCTGAACAAGAGATGAAAAAAAAAAATTAAAATAACGGTAAAAAAAAAAAAATTAATAAAAGAAAGTCATAAAAATTATTGTGTGGCAAATGACACCTAGATGACATCTAATTTCCACCTACAAAAACCATTGTCATACCGTTGTATATACCCTTATTATTTACTATTTTATTTTTTTTACTTTTTATTATTTTGCTTGTTGTTTTTGCCTCAATTTTTCTTGAGGCTAAATTTTCTTTTCTTATGATGAAAATTTCTATTGTTGTTTGTAATCTAGTTCTGATTCTTTATTTTTCAATTTTATTCTTTTGTTCTTGAATGGTTTTGAATAAAAATCACACTGTACTAAATTACATGGCATATGGTATTGAATGTTAGTTGAAATATATATACATATATATAAATATATATATGTCTGTATACGTATATACTTAAATGTAAAAAATAAAAGGGACTGAACAGGCCATCAGCCAGGAAATTTTTAATAATATTTTTACCTTATAATAATTTTTCACAATATCCGAGTATTGTACTCGTGTTTTTCCCTTTCAATTGATTTTCACATTATCTAGAATATTATCGCGATAAACAGATTTTTCAATTCCATTTTTCTGCATGAATTCTTGTACGCGTATCCAGTTTAATCAAAATCATAAAATAAAAAATGAAAATTAATTTCGTATTGTGAATGATTCGAAAGAAAATTAAATTTTCAATTACGAATTTAAATTTGAAAATAGTCACATAAAATATTGGAAAAATTAATTGCATTCTAATCTGCTTCAAATTTCTTATAGCACAATGATTTCAAATTACTGACCTGAGACCTAAGGGCTCTTTTGATTAGCAAATGTTTTAACTGTTTAGGATCAAACTAGTATGTCTGAAGGACACTCGGTGAATCCGCATTCCGAAAAATATAATATGTCTTAAATGGTGCACCTCGTCCTCTAAGAATGAAAAAGGCAAGTTGAAAACATTTTTTTTATTATTATAACCGTTATAATTGTTGCATTACAAGTTATTTATTTATTGCGTATTTTTATCTTGCGAGACTAAAATTGGAAAAATTATTTTGCGTATACTTAAGTGTTGCCGCTGTTGACATTTACCTACCGTACCTTTTATATGTTTCTTTAAAAACGAAATATCTCAAGTTTTTTCCAAAATCTTTGGACATCATTCGAAAGACGTATTTTTCTTTAATAATTCATCCATACAATCTTAATACCCATCTCATTATAGAAGATATTCTGCATTTATTTTAAAAACAATTAGTATGTTTCCTAATTATGTATTTTAACAAATATTATATTGCACACTTTAAAAAAAAATATATATTATATATATGTATGTCAAAAACAATAATATTTTTAATGTTTTCTTTAAAAAATATAAGTAAGTACCTGGACATTATTAAATTAATATCTAACAGATATTATAAATAAACATCTAATAGATAAATAAGTATCTAATGCATAAAAAAATATAACTATTTAGTAGAATAACGGTTTATTTCTGATAAACCATGTAGGACATATGGAAAATATTAGGGAAAGTAACACCTAGTATCCTTGGAAGATAGTAGTTTGGTCCTTTGTGAATACAACATTTTTTGTAGAATCCCCGACCTATGTTCTATATACACAATTAGAATACAGGCTATAATACTGACTGTACCTCTAAAATTTGAAGCATAAAAATATTTTAGACTTCCTTAAATTAATCAGAGTGTTTTTATTTCCGTATATTTATTAAAAAAGATTCATCTTGCCATAATTTTGTTCTTAAATTTAAATCTTTGACAAGAATTTATGAATTATAAATTACCAAATATGCCATTTCATGTCCTTCGGAAACCTTTTATACTTAAAAATGACTTTTGATATTTTGATTTAAAAAAATCAGTAATTTTTATGGGAATTTGTAACCAGTCAATGTGATATCATTTATGTTCTAAAGTATTTACTTATACCTGTACATTATTTAATTATCAGAGAATTTTAATAGGTATCATATCGTATACTTTTTTATCAAATTATATGATTATAATGGAATTACACTAACTAAGAATTAAAATTTTTAAAAATAAAAAAACATGATAAGTTACTTGTTCAATATCATTTAAGACTTTATTTAATTATAAAATATAATTCACAATAATTAAATAGCTAAAAAAGTTTTAATTAGATGAACTTTTATTCAAATCTCTAATTCTAGATTGTTCCTCATCTGTTTAAAAATGTCACATTTAATAAAAATTTCATTAAAATTACTGAGAAATCAAACGTTCATTTAAGATAAAATAGAAGAAGTACTTCTTTTTGAAAAATTATCTCATATTTATTTATTTATTTACATAATAATACTTAAAGTAATCTAAGTAAGTACATATGTTAAGTTTTCTTATGAGCACTAACTACATGGCATTTGGCTCGTACAGAAATTGTTTTTCAAATTAAATTGCATTTCATTATTTTTATAAAATACTTTTGTTTAATACTATTTTGTTTATTTTTTAAATATTATATTATTATTATTTTTTTTATTTTTCTATTTATTAAAAATATTATTTTTAATTTTTATAATTGAATTTTTGATTTATTTGAATTTTAAACACAACCTATAAATTTAATTTACATGCACCTATAAATACTATGACCAATATTAAATTAACACCTTAACATTATATACCTAGGTACATTATAAAATTCTGTATGTATATGTTTATTTCAGTAAATATATAATATTAGAAAAATAATTTCTATACACATATATATATTATGTATATTCACTTTATATACTAAGGTAGAAATTAAAAAAAAAAAAAAAAAACATGGAGCACTAAAATTTTCTCATACTCATATTCTACACCCCAATTTAACATTTTTTAGTAGGTATTAAATTTCTTATAAAATTTTTTAATTTGTAATTTTATCACCTTTATTAATAGGCATACAATAGTATAAAAATAAGATTATAATATATAATGTATATATCATTATTCTTCAATGATTATATCTATTATTAACAATTTTAATTTAAACATTTTTTTAAAGAGATAGGTATACCTAGCATTTTATAAAACTGTTCTCTCTAAATGACGTCTTTAAAGAAACTAAAAAAATTTTCATAATAAAATAATAATAAAAATTAATATATTTTTGCAATATTTAACATAATAAAAAAAATATATTACATATATATATATATATACTTACATTTAATATAACTACCACATGGTAAAAAAAAAATTATGTATTATACATATAAAAAAATAAAATAAATTCAAAAATTCATAACACATGTTTTTTTGTTATTTATTAAAACACATTGTTAAAAAAAATTTCACCACATTTTCATTTTGTTTTTTTTTTTTTTTTTTTTTTGTAAATTTCACCACACAATCATTTTCCTCTCATAAAATAATAAATATTTATGTAGTGGTAATTTGTATGTACAATACAAAATTAACATTTTAATAATTTCCATTATGGTGAATTGTAAAAAAAAACTGTTTTTAACATCCTGTTGTCTGAACTGTACTGTTAAAATGTTAATGTAATGTTATTTATTTACAGAAAATTCGGAATAAACATTTTTTTGTACTAAAATTTTTTAAAGAAAATCGTGTTGAATTTATTTTAATAAAAACAAAATTTCCCCTTTATTTTTTAACAGTTATTTGTGCATTATAATTTGGTATGAATTTGATTTTTATTAAATTATTTTATGAAAGAATAATTCGGTATTCTATATTTTTTTTTTAAATTTTCAGAAATTTTAAAATTAATTTGATTAATTAATTATTGTATTTAAGAAAAATATGTATTAAATATAGTTTAGCGAGATACGTAGCGAGATTTTTGTGAGCAAGATTATGTCATATCGAAATTAAAGAGGGCGAGCTTCTGGGACGCACCGTTATAAACATCATAAAAAAATATTTTGAAAAAAATTAAAGTTGTATATATATATATTTAAATTAAGAATTTAAAATAAAATCTTAGGTCTCTTCACGAACAAAAATTAAATTTTAATAAGTTAACTTATTATCTATTAATAAGTCTTGTCTCGTGAACGTGTTTTTTGCAAAAAAAATAATTATTTTATAATTTGACAAATAATACTAATACTTTTTATTTTTGACAATTGTCAAATGAAAATTATCTTAGTATTTTTTAATAAGTTAATAAAAACTAGCCTTGGAATGAAAACTGTTAAAAATAATAAGTTAACTTATTAAAATTTAATTTTTGTTCGTGAAGCAACCTTATACTTAGAAATTAAGTCAGTTAAAGTTAATTGAAAATTTGATTGGAATTTTGTATTACTACGTATAAATTTTTTTAAACTGTAATGCCGTCGCATTGATATAAATTCGGTGTGTAACCATATTTTTAATTTAATTATTTACTATAATAAAAATTATTTAAAAATAAATTTAGAAGCACTTATAGAAATGTTACTCTTTATTCATAATCTTATACAATAGCTGCAGCTGAGTAATAATCGACTTAGTGAATATAACGATTAAAGAAATTGAAGACTAGTCTGAATAGATTTATCCAAAAATTATGAAAAAATGTTCTTGTAGAGCTTCACTGCGACCTTCCGTCCGACCATCTGCTTACAAAACTTTTACATCGTTTGAAATAGAAAGAAGAGATTTTAACTACAAATAGGTAATGCAAATACGCTCATGAATGTTGGAAAATGTCCTATATTTAATGTTATATGTTATAAAAAAGATTTCTATTATGTTTATTTTGAATCTGAAAACGGTAAAAGATATCGTGAAGTTTAATAATATATGTATTAGGTAACGGTACTAAAGATTATCGTTATCCAAAATTAAATTTTTGAAAAATTATTGGCCTCTTTTATCTTAAACGGCTCAAAGTAGAAACGTAAACATTTGGGAGAAAGTAGATCCTCGGAAATTAGTAGAAGTCGGTTAAGAAATTTTTTTGTGACGCACCTGCTAAAAAGACCTGTAAAGGGTAGAAAATTAACATTTTGCTATTTTTAAATACTTGCAACTTGAATTCCTATTGAATTTTTTAAAAATTCAAATTTTCCACCAGTAACTTGAATAATTATCAAAATTTTTTAAAATCTAAAATTTCTAATTTTTAAGCACCTGTAACTTGAATATATGTCCAAATATTTTTTTGAAGCAGTACGGGAAAATTAAGGCTCCAACATTATATTTAAACATGTCTTAACGGGTTTTCTTCCCTATATGGGTTTGATTCTCTTGATTTTTTACAATTTTTCTATTTAATAAATTTCAAATAACTGATCTAATGAATTATTTTGAGCTTTCAATCGAAACTTTACCTAAAACTTATTATGGAAAATAATTTGGTTTTGAAATTGGGTTATTTAAAAACCCTTAGTTCTTTTTCGGTTCTTATCTAAATTTACCATTCAGGAATATCTTAACTGTGCATGTACATGCCATTTTTATTAAGAGTTAAAATTGTTTATTTAATAAGAAACCGTGAGATATACCAAAATTATGTATTTTTATATTGAAATTTTCGAATATAAATTTAAAATCAGTGTCGTAACTACATAAAACGCTTATTTTTTTTTTAGCACTAACTGTTCAACTAATAAGCCTGTCTTTACCGCATAGGTACATGTTGGACCAGGGGTTCATATATTATATTCATGTTCTTTAAATTGGTCTTATTGAATTCCACACACAATTTAAACATGAGATAGTACTAGGCCTTATAATATGTAGAAACGTCTTAGATTTTCGATAGTTACAATTCTATTTTTTGTTTATATTGTAATATTTTGTATTTGAGTTATATGGTATTCTATATCTGTAAGTTATATTATTCAATTCAATTATTTGTTTATATTTTGCATTTGTTTATATTGATATATTAATGTATTTTTTATTACAGCTATATTAATTATTGATTAAGCCATTAATTTGAACCCAGTGGCGAATGTTAGCTGTGTCGAGTCGAAAACCAGAAAAGGTTTTTCACTTTCACTAGGATTCGCATGAAAGTTCGGCACTCTACCACTATGCCACCCAGCCGTTTTTTTACTAAACAAGAAATCATTTTTAGCCCATTTAAAAAAAAAATTAAAAAAAAAAAGTATCTGTCTAGTTTCACTCTGTATACGCCCATATACAAAACTTTTACACTGTTTGAAATAAAAAAAAAAAATCCCTCAAAAGTCCGGAAAAGCCGGAACTATAGCTGTTTTTATTAGCTCTATATATAATATAGATGTATAAAGTTGTAAGGCGGTTACTTAATTTAGATTTATGCGGAAGGCTATTTTCTCAAAATGTGTGACTCCTGATATAGCCAAACCCTTGGTTTTTCTTCATTGCTTGTTTTGATAAGAAATAAGATTTGTTGCACCAGAACATTATTTGACAATAATCCAATATAGTTTTGATTACTAAAATAATTCACTTATCAAAAAACTGATTATTTGATTAATAATATTTCTCACAAATAAATGGCTAATGGAATCGGGGCAAGGTTGTGTATATGCAAAAATTCCTATAGGTAAAAATAAAAGTCCAATGATGAATTGTTAATTATTATTCTGAATAATTTTCCGGTACTTTGAAGAAAATTTTCATTAAGTTTTCTTTTATAAAAAAAAAAAAAAACATTTTAATTTTCTGTAATGTCAATATCGAAAGTTATTTTTTACCATTTTATTTACAATCATCGAAATGAAAAATAAAGTTTTGTTGTATTTTTTTTTTTTTTTTTTTTATTATTTTTTCTATTTTTTATTTCTTTTTAAATTTAATTCTTCAATGTCGTCTAGTTGTCGTTTTTGTTTTCTTAAAAAATAGAAAAAAAAACAATCTAGATTTTTTTTATTAGTACTACCAGCACCACCACCATCCCATCCCATAATATTCTTGTGTTATTTTAGAAAGCAAACAAAGAAAATTATTAATAATGTTTTCTCTAGGATATTTAAAACAGGATTTGTTCTAGTTCCAATTTTTTGTTATTATATATGTGTGGCATTGACAACATCTTCTCGATATTTCATAGCCTGCATGATCTTGAAATAAAAGATTCAATTCAAACTTATTGCTTATTATTTATTTTGTATAATCTAGTTCTTAGAGTGAGCATAACTGTATTTACTACACAACTGACTATTTACAGTGTTACTACAAATCGATGCAATAATTTGAAAGTATTTAAACAGAGTAAAGTTTAAAAAATTAGCAATGTTCGTGTTATATCGAAATGTAGAATAGAATGAACGTTCTTAATTAAACTACAATCAGATCACAGTCTTTTAATCAAATCTGTGTTAAATGAGAACTTAAATATTTGATATAAAGCTGAAATTAAATTATTTTGCATTATTTTTTGATTTTTTTAAAGTGCTAACTGTTCAACTGTTAGGCTAATAAGCTTGTCCTGTCTATATCATAGGTATGCATGCTCGGAACAGTTAGTGTTTATTGTATTCTTTATTATTAGAATTGATCTTAATGATTTTCACATACAATTTAAATATGAGATTGTATTTAGACTTTATATAACATTTAGAAACGTCTTGGATTAGATAGATATAATTCTATTTGTTATATATTGTAATAATTTTATATTTGAATTATATGGTATATTTGGATCTGTGAGTTACATTATTAAATTAAATTATTTGTTTATATTTTATATATGTTTATTTTGAATGAAAGTTCGGAACTCTAACCACTGTAATACCCAATGGTTTTGTGTGCATTATATTTAAATATTTTTAATTATTATGACATTTAAGTCGTATTTAACCTTTATTTTATTGCAAAACAATCTGTCATTCACCCCATATTATAGACTTTACTGTAATAAGAAAATATTTGAATATTTGCAATAAATTTGCAATATTTTAATTAATAGTTCCTCAGTAGTTATATCATGTATGCTTGTTTTTTAGTAATTTTTAGTATAGTAACATTATAAACGAAAATTAAATATTATAATTTCTGTATTATAAAATGTCCTACTGCTTGAACTTAAATCAAACCACAAGAAAATTATAAGAAAATTTTACAATAAGAAGGACATCAAATAAATGTTTTTGAGTAATCGTTTTGACATATCGTTAAATGCTTTTTTTTTATTTTGTTTCTCTCTCCCTCTTCCTTTAATTTTTTGTTTTCATTTCAATGTTGTTGTTGTTTTTTTTAAACAAGATGATTGATTTTTAGTTGTTAAAACTGGAGTTCATTTTTTGTAATTTTTTCTTTTTATTTGATTTTTCCTAAAATTGGTGATGAGTTCGTGTTTTTTTTTTTTTAAAGTGTATGAGTTATAAAGCCCCTTCTTTTTTCCTCAGCCCTAAAAAAAACTATTATGTGTTTATGTATCAATGCAATAAATTTGTTGCTGTAATAGTGGTTTTAATTTAATTTTTTTTTTCCATATTTTTTATTAATGGATTCGCTGAGGTGAAATTGTTTTATAGTTGGTTTTGAAACTTCAATCATAACGAAAACATTACAATTTTCCACTTCACATTTTTACAGAAAAACAAAAAAAAATATTTTTTAATGATTTATGATTCAAATTGAATAATTTTGTAGAAGAAAATGTCTTCTTATAAAAATCATTTAGTATAAAAATTAATTGTTTTTTCAATATTAAAAATGGATTTGCTTATTTTTTTTTTTTTAAAAAAATTCCAATGAAGGAAAAAATTATTTGGAAATTTGATTTTTGAAATAGGAATTAATGATAGCATAAATTTGGCTACATCCAAAAGCAACAGTGCAGACTCGCAGATTATCCTTCATGCAGATTATTAAGACATCCTGATAAAGGAGGCAATTGAAAAAAATATTTATTGGGTGGCGGATTAGAGCTGCAGGATTAAATGTAAACTTCATGAATGGGATCATAATGAGTTAAAAAAATCTTCAAAACAAGCTAAATATGCAAATAAATTGGGAAAGATATAAGGATTAGACCAAAATGTCTCAGTGTCATGATGATCTGCCCAGTTATTGGGATGACATAGCTCGTGGTAGTTTGCTAAACATTAAGCTTTTTAAGCTTTTTAGCAAAATACCGACGGAATATTATAGATTGGCAGTCTTGATGAAGCTTGTAGATTAGAAAATTATATTTTGGGAGCAAAATATTTTCAATAGAAGAATTTCGGGAGTTGAAATAAAGGCGAATCGACTTTAATACCAAAAATAATGGAAATATAGTCAAATTGGCAATTCTATTTTATTTCCAAAAAAAAAAGTTCAAAAAATAAACTCGAAATTTATGTTTAGTGACTTTAAGATTCCTCCTAATTTACAATAGCACAAAACCAGGTAGGGACATAAATATTCTGGAAAAAGTAAATATCGTGTCTTTGTACCTAGCTCTGAAAAACCAGAATTTCTTAAAAACTTTTTTCAGAATATTTTTAGCTAAAAAAGATTTTATAGTTGGTTATTAAATTTGGGTTACCCCTTTTTCCAGCCTATTAACATATTTGTATATTGTTAATATATAAAAATTGAATTCAAAAACAGAATTTGCTTAACAAAAGTTGGGAACTGTAACCAATGTATATCAAATGGATAAGTAAAAGGATTTTATCGTTATTTTCGAAACTAAAATTTCAATATTTTGTTTACTGGGGACTTTAGGGTGGCAGCCTTCGAATGCTTCTTTGAGAATATTTGTACAAAGCAAACCATATGGAAGGTTTTTGGGACTGTTTCAAAATCATTGCGGTTATATCCAAGATAGTGAATTTAAAATGGGCGATTATTGATTATTCAGCTTTGGGGATTAGATTTTTTTGATAATAAAATCTAATCGACTTTATTTTACTTATTTTATTTTCTTAAAATTTTTTTTGGAAATTAGATAGAATTGCTAATTCGACTTTATTTCCATTGTTTTTGGTAATAAAGCCGTTTCGACTTTATTTCAGCCCTCCAAGAATTTCATGAACACTTTTAACGGAAGAAATTATGATCTTGTCTTTCTCTTATATAGCACTGAAGTAATTAACATATAGTTTATACAAATATTTTTAAAAAACGAGTTTAATAAATTATAAAAATTTATTCTATTATATAAATTTAGCCATCCTGACCGACACCTTTGCATACTGTCAAACAATATACTTTTTTAGGACATTAATTTTTTTTTAGGTTCAAGTTTAGAATTTTATTATTATTATTATTAAAATTTAATTAAATTTATCAAAATATTTTCAAAATATTTCGGACACTAATTCTCGAATACATATTCTATATTGGATGCTTAAGTTTTGTTTTCCACATTTAATTTATCTAAAAATGTCAATTTATCTTAAATTTATCAATACAGAAAAAAAACGATTACTTTTAATATAAATATTATCTGCTTTATTAGATAATAAATAATTTTAATCAATTTTTATCAATTTGTCAATAAAATTTTGATTTCTTCACAATTTAAAAAAAAAAAAACAATGTTTTGTTGTAATAATGTCAAAATCGTTGCCATCGTCAATTAATTTTTTTTCTGTTTGATGTTGAGGATTTTTTTTTTTTTGAAAGGTAGAAAAATGTCATCCATTTGTTTACATATAAATAATAAGTATTAAAAAGTTCACTTTACACGATTTATGTTATCGATAACAATGTTTCATTATTTTTAACTAATTGAATTTAATAACAATTTTGACATTTAATTATTTTATTTACAGTATATGCTTAATAGTCTAAATGCATATTATGTTTAAGCTCATGGTTATAGTAACTAATGGAGAAGCAGACAATAAAAATTCTGCCCTTGTTGTAATTTAACTTTTTGAAAGTCATCAGGGTTGTGCATAAACATGTGTCATAAAACATTTATGCTGACTTCTTCTACGTTTGATGACACATAACAGATTTGAATTATAGGAATTTCTAATGCCTTCCACTCGATCAGTTTTCATCAAAATAAAACATATATGTGTTCGAATTCGAATTAATTATACTTCATAACAACTGCTTTTAAGCTTCATATTTGCCTGATTATTATGAAAAATTGATGTACATTAATTTTCGTAAATTGATCATTAAATATTGATGAATATTGTTTATGAAAAATTTTTTTTGGAGATTGATATGAAATGAAATTCTTAGATCTTTTAAATATTTTATTTTAGTTTCGCAGATGAAATCTATTATAAAAGAGTAAATGTACTTGATATGCTAATCTTGTGAATTAACTTATGAATTAATAAGTAAGTAAAGTTTTAATATTCAGTTAGTAGTGTGCATTGAGATAAAATAAAAATAAGAATTTAATAAAAATTAATTTACAATTATGCTAACAAGTGATAGACTTGGTTCCTTCTTCAATACAACGCAGAATGCTGTTATAGTTTAATTCAATGTTGCGTATGATGGCTGTCAGACGTATTATCCAATAAAACATTGATTGCTTTAGACTTAATTATTATTAGTCGTGCATTAATAGAGTTTTTGCATGAATATCTTTACATAAAAAAGGTACTTAAATTAAAACAAAATAATAATTTAGAAAAGATCATATAGAATTAAGAAAACGATGAAAAAAGATTCTCTTGACGATTGTGTGTTTTTTTTTAAATTTTAAAATGAGATATAATACTGTCAAAATTGAAATGTTTTTTGGCAAGAATATCATCTAATATGCATCAACTTCATCATTATAATCATTATCACTATAATACAGAATAATGATATTTTTTTCTTTAGACTCCAGACGGTAAGTTAATAAATAGTTGGGTGTTGTTTTATTCTTATAACAATTGGTACAGATGAATAGGTTCACATGAGTATAATACAGGGTGGCGCAAAACGATCGATATGGTTTGAATGTTTTATAACTTTTTTATTTAATGGTTAATTATTATTATTATATTTTTGTTATACAGTATATTAATGGGGAATATTTTTAGCTTAAGTATGAAAAATTATATTCAGCAAGTGGTGACCATTTCCGGCTTCGCACATTCGTGCTCTTTTCAATACATTTTCCATAACTTTTCGTAATATTTTATCGCTGTTCTGTTGTGTACTGTTCCATTTCCAATTCCCCAAGTTTCTTCACAAAATTTTGAAATAAAAATAAAAAATATAAATAAATTTAAAAAGTTATTAAACATTCAAACCATATCGGTCGTTTTATGCCACCCTGCATATTATTATAATTTTTCTTTATGTATGTATATAATTATTTACAATGATTTGCATTCATGTGTCTAATATAAGATATAAAAAAATAGCGAGGACATTGCAATTTGTTGCATACAATAAGTAACTAATGCATGAATAATTTTTTGTTATCCTAATAAGTGTTGAAATATTTTAAAATTGTGTTTCTTTATATATATTTTAAGATATATTTAAAGTTAAAACAAATAATCACTAATAATATATATATATATTTGTTGTATTAAAATTTACTTCTTCCTTCATGGTTTTTTTGTCATACAAAAACAGTCGCATCCAACATACTTTAATACCAGAAGATATTTCTCTGAAAAATGAAAGGTAAAATTCCTAGTTCATGATATTATGACGATTTATTTATTTGTATTGGCCCTGCAGTTGCGGAGTTACGGTGCCTGAATTTGTAATAGGCTCTTTTTGAAAGTATTAAAACTCTTTAGAGGGAAAGATCATGAATAACCTTAAAGCTTTGGTTTAAAATTTGATAATTTAAAAACTTGATACCATTCCGTTATTATTGTTAAATTTCAGACTTTAATATTTAATTTTAAAAATTGTTTAGTTACCATTTGCTAACATAAGTTTGTGTTAAATAATATAGTTTAAACTTAAATACCACGAACTTTAATAAAATAGGAGTCAAAACACAACTCAATTATACGTTGAAAAAAACTGCGCTTTTGAAAATCTTGAGTTTTACAAAAGCGTTGCTCATTTGGTTGGACGTAAAATGCAGAATATAGTAGGCAAAACAGTTATGTTTTCACTATTGATTTTCAATTAAAACTAGGAAGAGTGTATTAGAGTAGACTATGTCAACTCTGGGATACCCATATGACCCATATGTAATATCGACATTATATCCTCCGTTGAATTACTTTTGACAAAATTTTAGTCAACCACCTTGAAGAGGTATATAGCAATGCTCATGTAAAAAATATGGGAACCACTCGAATCCACTGCACTACCCTAACTAAATTTTGCACAAAATTGAAATTTAACCATAAAACTAAAATTTTTTTGACAAAATTTCAGAAATCCAGCTTCAGTAGGTATAGATGCTTATATAAATAAAGAAACTGTATGATAGGAATATAAATAAACAAACTGTATGGAGCAAATCTGACCAATGGCGTAGTGGTAAAGACGCCGCCTTTCATGTGGAAGGTCTCGGGTTCAAACCCTGGTCAGATCATATCTATAATAAAAAAAAAATATCGTAAAATTGTATTATTATATCGTAATAGTTTATATCGTAATATAAAATAAGATTTAATAAAAATATATAAATAATTCTTGTGTAAGAGTATAGATGGCGCACAAAGTTAGCATTTGTGCATTCATATTTCATAACCTTATACAATAGCTACAGCCGACTAATCAACGGCTTAGTGTATATTATGATTAAAAAGAAACTGAAGCCTAGTTTAAAATAAACTTGATGAATGCCCTATACTCCTTAAAGGAGTGGAAAAGGAATAAAAAAAAAAAAAAATGGAGCAAACTGCTTGAATTTAAATACCGATGCCGGCTATTGCATAAAAACGAATTTGTGAAAATTCAAAAAATCCGGTTCTTTTATTTTTTAAGTTATCGTAGGGTAGACGGACGGACATACATAGCTAGATCGATTTACTTTTCGATTCTGATTCGATCCATATCATACCTTTAAGCCTATATCACTCTCCACTACTTTGTTGTGTCACAAACGTAATGGCAAATTTAGTATACCCTTTGGACCTATAGTCATGTGACTTAAATGTGTCTAGAAATCATCGCTTAAAGTACCTAATTTTTAAATGTGTTCAAGTCTTTTAAAAATTCCAAATCATTTCAACATTGTGTAAATAGATTTAATCACATTATCTCAAGATTTTTATAGTTTTCTTTATCCAATGGAATTTAAATTTGATATATTAAATTAAATATCGATTCTTAAATTTTAAAATAGAAAAAAATTGATATTAAAAACTTGGAAAACTTAACATTTCTTGAAATATTGATTCTTAAATTTTAAAATGGAAAAAAATTGATATATAAAATATTCAATAAATAATCTAATAAATGAAGACCTGAAAATGTAATAAAATTCCTTATAATTCAAAATATCACATGTAAGTTCCTCCTAATTCCTCATAATTCAAAATATCACATGTAAATAAAAGGAGGGCAACCCTGATTTTTGAACCTAACTATATATTCATTGTATACGTCTATTTATGCATCTATAATATTGCGTACATGAAACAAGGGTTTTTAAAAAAGCATAGTTTCAAAATTAACTAATATTCCATAATAATATTTGGTTAAAAAGTAGATTAAAAAATTATTAATAATATTTTTTCATTTTATTTCGAATTTTACTATATAATTAAAAATTGTAAAACAGCCACGGAACTTCTTCAATTTTAAGAAAACACTTTATAATTAAAAAAAAACACACTGTTAGCACATTTTTAGGCAAATTAAAGTTTAAAATCTTATGATGCGACCAGAAGAACTAGTTAATTCCCTATTAAGACCCATTTTTGTATACAATTAATATTTTCAGAAAAAAGAGACGACATTTTGTTAGTCGACTAAATGAAAAACAATGTAATAAAGGAAAGTTGCCATTGTTAAGTAAACGAATAAACCAATGAAAATTTATAAAGACATTTTAATTTTCACGTTTTTTATTTTCTTAAAAAATTTTTTCTTTAGTTTTCTCAGCTTTTGGCAAAGATTTCATTTATAAATTATAATATAAATTGTTGTACTAAAATATTTTTATTGAACTATTAAAATATATATATATATATATATATTTAAAAAATGTCTTTTTATTTAAAAACCCAAAAAAAAACTTATACAATTTCAAGTTTTCACATCAATTATCTCACATATATATATATAAAACTAAGTGTGTAAAATTGTATGTTTGGACGGATGACTTTGACCACCCATTTGAAAATAAAATAAAAACTGGCAAAAATTATTTTAAAATATTTAAAAAAAAAAAAATATGGTTTTTAATGTCACAATTCACATATTCACAATAGAACAGAATGAAACACAATAGAAGATTTACACGTATGTATTCACATTCCCACTTTCAACGTGTTAGGTCCAATCATATATATTTTATATATTTTCTGACATTATTTTTTTAAAATTCTATATATATATATATATATTTAAATATTTAAATATAATGTAGTAATATTACTTAAGAAGAGGTGGAACAATGATCAACAGCATTATAATAGCTATTATAAAATTATAATCACTAAACATTTAAATATTTTGTTTGATATTAAAATGAAATTTGTTTTAATAATAATAAAAAACAAACTAAAAAAAAAAAATAAAGAAAAATCAAATTAATTTAAATGAATGTGTAAAATTTTTAAATGTCACAAACTTATTTTGTAATAAAAACAGACATAAGAAACAGCAAAACTACTCTTTGATTCTTTTTTCGGTCAACATTTTAGTGTGACCCAAGTGACTTTTAGAAATTCACAGAAATAGAATCAGATTCGAATTTTATTAAAAATTTTATAATTTTATATAAAACGAGGAAGAGTGTAGTAGAGTAGACTGTGTCAACTCTGGGATACCCGTATGACCGTAACATATACATTATATCATCCGGTTAATTACTTTTGGCAAAATTTCAAACATTCAGCTTTATTAGGTGTAGAGTAATGCTCATATAAAAGAAGAAGTTGTATGGCAGCTACTCGAACCCTTTGCAGTAGACCAACCAAATTTTGCAGTAACCTTGGCCATTACACTAAACTATTTTTGGCAAAATTTAAGACACCCAGCTTCATTTGGTGTAGTGTAATCCTCATATAAAAGAAGGAGTTGTATGGCAGCTACTCGAACCCTCAGCAGTAGACCAACTAAATTTTGCAGTAACCTTGGCCATTACACTAAACTATTTTTAGCAAAATTTCAGACACGCAGCTTCCATAGGTATAGAGTAATGCTCATATAAAATTAGAAGTTGTATGGCAGGTACTCGAACCCGTCGACCAAAATGGCTGAATTTAAAACTCGATTCCGTTTTTTGCATAAAAACGAATTTGTGAAAATTTCATAATCCTAGCTCCTTTACTTTTTGAGTTATCGTGATGACGGACGGACGGACGGACGGACGGACTGACGGACGGACGGACTGACGGACGGACATACATAGCTAAATCGATTTATTTTTCGATTCTGATCCGATCCATACACTTGAGTCTATATCTACCCCCCTTCCTTCTCTGCGTCACAAACGTAATGGCAAATTTATTATACCCTTGGACTATATAGTCATGGTAGGGTATAAAAAAATTCTATAAGATTATTTGTATAATTTTGTACATATGTAAATTTTAATATTATGACAGCAAAACATAATATAAATAAATAACATAATATAAAAAACAATTTAAATGTTTAAAGTAAATAGTTTACTAATGCTAATGTCTCAAACAATATACAATAATTTAAAAAAGGTGATTTAAAGTGTTATAACTTGATAAATTAAAATATTAAATATTATTAAAATATAGTGATAACTGTAATTAATAGGATTGGCTTATTTAGTTTTTTATTAAAATCTCTTAACAAATACAATTTGCTAATTGAGTGGATCAAACTTCCCTTTTCAGGTGTGACATGTATTTATTTTTTATGGATTAGGATTGAAATCTCGGTTTAGTAAATCTCGTTTAGAAAATCTCGTTTTCGGAAAATCTCGTTTTCGGAAAATCTTGTTTTAAAAAATCCCGTTTAAGCAAATTTCTTTTTTTAAAATTTCGTTTTGGGAAATCGTTTTTTTTTGTATTCCGTAAATGGTTGGTTGGTAACTCTTATTTTGTATCCATCTCTAAAATTCTTAAAAATTAGATTTTCTAAAATCGAGATTTTCTTATACGATATTTTTTAAAAATGAATTTTATGAAAACGAGATTATTAGAAATAATCTGAACGGGCTTTGAACCCAAGACCCTTCGATTGAAAAATGGAAGTCCTAAGCAATACGACAGATAGGATTCGTTGAATACGATTTGCCTTTAATAAGAAATTATAAAGATAATTATATCAATACGAAGTATCATTGACTGCATTGCTACGCAGATACGTGAATAGTGCGCCAATTATCGACGAGGAAATAGTCATATTACTTTTCGCTGGCATGTCCTTTACTGAAATGATTGAAAAAGTCATTGTCTTATCTGAAAACCCGCTCAGAAAAATGTGGCTCTGTAGTAATTGAAAAAAACCTTCGTATCCAAAAATAATACCGTAATACCAAGAAATAAAGCCGAATCGACAGTTGACATTCATGCCCACTTTTTTCTATACAATATCAAAGAAATTGAATTAAAATTCTCAGAAAATACATTAAAAAAAACAAAAAATAAATAATATCTTTTGAATATATTCCAAATAATGTCTTTTGAATATATTCGAACAAAAGAAGGGGTATTAGAATTAGTTACAAAATCAAAAGTTGTTCCTTTTCTTAAGTATCAATAAGATTTTTCTGAATAAGAGACTACCCTGATTGCATGTATCCTTGCTAATTATATTTTACATAATATTTATATATTTATAGCAGCACTTTCAACAGAAATCCCCCCAATACCAGTGATTCCAACCCTTGTAGTAATGATTTCGAAAATCTCTTATATCGTAATATCGAATCCACTTTATTTTCTTTTTATAGAGGTAATAAGGCTAAATTCTGAGTATTCGCAACTTCCGATTCGCCTTTATTTCCTGCTAATTATATATTACATAATATTTATATATTTATAGCAGCACCTTCAACAGAAATCCCCCGAATACCAGTGACGCCAACCCTTGTAGTAATGATTTCGAAAATCTCTTATATCAGTAATGTCGATTCCACTTTATTTTCTTTCTATAGAGGCCAAATTCTTAGTATTCGCAATTTCCGATTCGCCTTTATTTCCTGGTGCTTCATTAGTGGTCCCCAATTTTTTTCTTTACAAAAAAATGTATTATTTTTATAATAATTGCTTTCGGTGAACCATGAACTATTTATTTCTGATTAAGGTCAGCATTCAACTAAAGTGAATTCAAATGACGATGCAAATTATGTACAATGCTTGATTCTTGGTCAGATCCAGTTAACACCTAACCCCATACATAATACTATGAACCAATTTTTCTTTTTTTAGAAAACCTAATATTTACTAATTTATTTTTACAATTCATCCGAATTTAACAAATTTTCATATTAATGAAAAAATCTTTTTGATGATTGTTAATAATTTATTAAAAAAACCTGACTTTTTTGTTTTATTTTTTATTTTTGTTTTTTTTTCTTTTTATTAAATAACAAAAGTAAATTGTATAAATAACATAAATAATAATAATTAAAGAAAGAAATGGTGTCCTTCATATATTCAGAATGATTAATTAACTAAGACATTTGCTATATGCACTCAAAAATATAAAAAAAACGCACAAAAAAAAAAAAACAAAACAATAAAAATCGAATCAAACAACAATTAAAACAAAAACAAACAAATATACAAACAAATTAATAAATAAATATAAATCTATAGTAACAAGCGAAATAAAATTAGCACATTTTCATCTAATTATAATTTAAATTATAGGTATACATAATATACATATATATATATATCTATTATAAACATAATAATGTAGGTGTCATTTTAATCAAAAGAACACCGAATCTAGATCCAGAACATATATATATATATATATATATATATATTAATAATAAGAAAAACCAAACAAATATAGCTCGTGTGTGTCTCATTAGAAATTTATTTCTCACCTCTAATGAAATATCTTTCCTTCTTATTTTTTTTTTTGTATTTTTTTTTTAATTTCTTTCGTAAATTAGCACCATTAAAACTTTCATTCATTCATAACAATAAATTTGAAATAATCAAAAATAAAACAAATTAAAAAAAAAAATATATATAGATATATATATAAACAACGGCTAATTTCCGCCCCTTCCTATTTTTATAGCCGTACGAATTTAAGTCAAAAGATATAATAAATTTGCCATTACGTTTGTGACGCAGAAAAAGAGAGGGCGCAGATATAGAAGGTCATAGATCAAAGGTCATAGCTTCGCATCGGACCAGAATCGAAAAATAAATCAATCCAGCTATGAATACCCGTTCCGAAATTTTCACAAATTAGTTTTTATGAATTCATAAGAGTCATCTCTATTAAATTCCAGCCAGTTTACTCCACGAGTTCGAGGAGCTGATATAAAACTTCTTTTTTTATATGAAAGTGCTAACTTTTTAACTGTTTAGGCCAATAATCCTGTCTATACCATAAGTACATGTTGGAAAAGGAGGTCATATTATATTTGTGTTATTAGAATTGATCTTAGTGAATTCCACATACAATTTAAACATAAGGTAGTCCTAGGCCTTATAACATGTTGAAATGTTTTAGATTTTCAATAGATGTAAGTTTTTTCACTTTCACTGGGATTCGAACTCGTGCCTCTCGCATGAAAAGTTAGCACTCAAACCACTGTACCACCCAGTTTATTAGCTGGGCATTTGAAATTTTTCCAAAAGTAGTTTAGCTTTCTGGCCAAAGATTACGCAAAATTTATTTGGGGTAATGCATTGGATTCGATTAGTTGCCATACAAATTCTTTTTTTATATGAGCATTACTATATACCTAATAATGTCTGATATTTAAGATGACGTCTTAATAAAATATATTCGGTGGTGTGGAGAAGGTTCGAAAAGTTGCCTTTCATTTATTATGTTCATAGTAGACACACGGGTATCCCAGAGTTGACACAATCTATTCTACTACACTCTTCGTCATTTGAGCATGAATTCAACCTAACTCCAATATATTTATTGTATCAAAAGACTTTAACATTTCTTTCCTTTGCACAATTTATAATCAAAATATTTTCAATAGATCCGAATTTCTATTTTTGATAAAATAAAAAAAAAATAAAAAAAAAAAACAATAATAATTTTTCATCATTTTCATCTTATCTTTTGCTATTCGAATCGAACATTTTGTGTAACAAATGAATCTAGAATAAAATGATGTTGATGATGAACTTTAAAAAAAAAAAAATTCTTATATTTGTTTTTCATTTTTGTTTTAATATGCCCGGAAAATATTTTTTCTCAAATGGTTCATAAATCAAATTGGAAAAAAAATTAATTTCAACACAAAACAAATGAAAGAGACAGAAAGAAAATCACTTACTAGACTACACATATATTATGCATATATTATTTGTGTTGTTTTCTTTTTCTTCATTTTTCACCTGTTCACTACTTGTTTTATCATAAATCATTTAATTCACATACAAGTTGAATAAGTTGTACAAGATATATGACGCGACATCGAACCCAATTTTTCGTAATGTAAAATGTCATGAATAGAGACTGTGCGCCATCTATAAAAAAACAAAATGAAAAGAACTCTAATATTTTTTACCTTTACTGCACCACTTAATTGAAAGAAAATTGAAAAATTTTAATCATACATTAAACGTTCATAAAAGAACGGTAAAATAACTTTATAAGTAAAATATATTTATGTTTTATTTGCACAACAAATTACCTCACCCCTAACTATAAGATATTTAAAATAACGGTATTGTTCCGTCTCGTTTCATCGTATGAGCATTTGTGTTTGTGTGAACATCGCAGTAAATGTTGAATGCTACAAGTTTTTCATTTTTACCATTTAAACGGAAATTTCAAGATGAGTTTTTTTTTTAGCACATTTTGAAAAAAATTTTGAAAAAATATTCCTGTATAGTTGAGCTCTAGTCCGTCTGCACGTCAGTTTGCTTACAAAAGTTTTACACTGTTTGAAATTAAGAAAACTTGATGGTTTGAAAACTAAAACAACTGGAAGGTATTGCAAAGCAATTATTTTCATGATAAATTACATTCCAGACCTACAGGCCCCAATAGTACAGAAAATGTTCAGCGAAATGTTAATTTTGAATGTAAAGCCGATAGTGGGTTTTATAAGTTAAGGAATACCATGGCCCTCCGCTTAGGGGTAAAAATTTGAAAAATAAAAAAACTCCAACATTATATTGTTACCTGTGTTTTTCTTAATGATATACAAATTTCCGTAAAATTGGAGAGAATGCACCTTCATTTTTTTTTACAATTTTCTTATATAAAAAATTTCTAACAAAATCAATTCGTTTTTCTTCTTACGTCTGAAATTAAATGAATTAAAAACGAGGAAGAAAGTAGAGTAGACTTTGTTAACTCTATGATACCCGCATGTATATTATACAGACGGTAAAAAAAAAAAGTTATGTGGCAGCTACTTGAACCCACTGCACTAGACCAACAAAATTTTGCAGAAGCTTTGACCATTACGCTAAACTATTTTTTGGAAAAATTTCAGGCACCCAGCTTCATTAGGTGTAGAGTAATACTTGTATTGCAGCTACCCGAATCCATTGAGCAACCTAGCTAAGAATCCTAGCTTTTTTAATTTTTGAGTTCTTGTAGACAGCTGTAGATCTTGTAGACAGCTGCGTGCTGAAGGACGAACATATACGTAGCTAGATCGATTTATTTTTCAATTCTGATACGATCCATACTTTTGAATCTATATCTACCCCCTCTCTTTTATCTGCATCACAAACGTAATGGCAAATATAGTATACCCTTTTTAGAATTAAGTTTTCATGGGTATAAAAAGAATCAGACTAATCTAATGGATTTCTAATAAATTTCTAATAGCTCTAGAGTGTCGTCTGAATTTTAATGTATATATGAGAATATCAGATAATATGTACTTGTTGCTGCACTATTTGTTTGTTGTTTATGTTTTGTGGTGTACTTGAGGTATATTTGAACACGTTAGAGGTGCGCATCTATAATTGCACAAATATTCATATATTATGATTATATGAAAATATTTAATGTCTCTCTAGGAAGCATATATTTACACCTTAGACATCATGTCATGTATGTTTTGGCATTTTGTTTGTGTTTTCTGATATGAAAATAAAAAAAAAATTAATTTAGAAAAACATTGATTTAGAAATTTTAATTAAAATTTTGTGGTTCTGGATTTTAAATGTTTGATGTTTGTTATTATTGCAGTCAATGTTGATGTTGATATTGTTTTTGTTGCACAACAAAAACAAAAAAACCAAATGAAGAAGCAATTAGTAGTTGTACTTTTACGTTAATTAATTGTCCGAAATATGAAATGAAAATATTATGGAAAAAATTGTTGTGTAAATATTTTGATTGGCATTTAAAGAATTTTTATTTTACTGAAAAAAAAAATTCTGGTAGAAAAACAAAGTTAATGATTTATTTTACATGTGAATTACCCATCAACTCTATATAGAGTTCATAATAGTTTTTAGAACTTTTGCTAGATAAGCTAAATTGTAAAAAATCAAGAGACACTTTCTCCAATTTTAATGAAATCCTTCTAAAATAATAAAAACTGTAAACACAATTTAAGATTGGGCTCTATTTTTTGTATTATTACTTTTGTATTAAAAAAAATTTAAACTGTTATTCGAGTTACATGTGTTTATAAATACCAGAATTTCGATTTTGGATGCCTTTACAACTTAGGAACGGAGGCAAATACCAAGAAAGTTTTCTTTAAAAGATTTATAAATATTTTTTAAGTCCTAAGCTCTCTCAATTTTAAGTTCCCAACCCAAAATGGGCTAATCAGAGGTTAAGGAAAAAAATTGAGTTTAACATAACGGTAAATTTAAGTAATATATAGAAACACTGCACATTTATACGAGTATTACATATATTTATAAAGCTCATTAAAATCAGCATTATCGTTTGGCTTTTTCAAATTGAAAATATTAACAACGGTACTTTTGTTATGACAATTTACTCTTAAATTTAGGATTTTTTTTTTAACTTTGGAAGGCACAAGAGTAGTACAAAAAATAGTTCTTCAGGGTGTTTCCTAATTAAGTGCATTGCTATATTACCACTCCATACTCACTTATGAGTAAGCACATTTTTTGTAAGTGGTATTTCAACTTTCCAAGATATGGGGGCTAAAAATGAAATTTCAATATGTTTTTTTTAGGTTTTAATAATATTAGCCCTTACTCTGTTTCTAGACCACTTATGAACTACTCTTTTAAGGAAGAACTAACTATAAGATCTACTCAGTTTTCTATCTTTTACAGTTTGAAAACTGCGAGCTTCTACATTAAAAAAAATGTTGAAATTTTAACAAATTTATTAAAGACTTTTGCAAAAGACATAAAGCAAATGCAATATACTTAATGAATTTATTTTAATAATAACAGGCTAATCTTCTAAATTAAGAATATCTAAGTTTACTTTTGAATATATTTTCAACATTTTTTTTTTGGCTTCATTCTAAATTCACTGATGCCTCTTTGCCATACAATTACTGTGGGTATTATAATTTTTAATTTTTTTTTGTGAATCTCTTTATTAAAATTTATGTAAGCATAGCTAAATTTATCCAACGTATATTGAGAGTCATCTTTGTTCGATAAATTATGTTTTGATAAAATGTATGTGAATCTGATAAATAAAACATTCTACTACTTTTATAAATATTATGTATGACATGTAATTGTAATAATTTGACATTTAGTTTGACATTAAGTATTGTTCTGAAATTTTATATTTTTATTTATTTATGTATGTGTCACTTTGCTTGTCATGTCAAATGTCTTATAATCAAATTTTGATTTAAACTATTATAATTATTATTATTATTATTATATTAGAAAATATTTAAATAATATTTTAACAAATTTTGAAATTAAGGTGATATAATTTAAAAAGAAGTAATTTTAAAGAAAATTATAAAAATATGTTAAAATACTTGTATAGTTGTATAGTGGAAGAAATAATGTTTTTTAAATGAATATTAAGAAGTATGAATTTCAAGTTAAATGTCGAGGAGTAACAGAGAAGTTTAATGCAAAATATAAATTGTATAATAATAAAATGACTTTGAATTTTTTTAATTTTAAAAACTTTTATCTTTTTGCCGATAGAACTAAGAAACAACTTTTTAAAAGTTGATATTATGACCGCAATAAAATATATATCTTCTTTCTAAAGACCACATTACACTCAATTTTGGTTATACAATTTCCGAAAAAATTGCTTATACGACTTTAAAATTGCATTAAATTTTAACTGTATTGAATTTATCTATCTCTTTCTTATTAAATCTTATTAATATTATGTTTAATATTTATCCGATGAAAAATGGAAGAGCAGATATTGTCCGTCGCCAAAAAAGCAATACTTTTCCAGCTATATTTATTATACATTTAAATGTATACATATATTATAATTTGCATTTAAATATAAATGAATTTTCAAATTTTGGCAAAAATGAATTATGGACTCTACCAAAACCAATAATATACATAATATATATTAAACAGTCAAATTGGACTCAATAGAATGGAATGGGACGAGGATAATAAATTTTTGCAATATAGGTAAAAATTTTTTACGACTTTTTTTTACAATATTTAACGGTTTATTTCTTTAGCTCTGATTTTCTCTTTATTAGATTTGGCCAAGATATTCATAAGTAAAACGAAAAAGGAATACAGTAAACATCATGCATGTACGTTGAATCTTTTATACTTTTTTTTTTGGATCTACATACACTCATAAAAAGAAAAATTTAATATAAATTTCAAAAAAATTATGCAATAAATCTGCACTCGATGAAGCGAAAAGATACCAATGAAAAATAAAATTGAAATGAAGTATTTCTTTCGTCCCATTACCACCTGCCCATATCTTATTTCTAGACTAGAAACTCCAAATAAAATTTCAAATGAAAAAATCTCGAAAATTAAAACAAAGGTTCGAAAAATGTTTTTGTTTACAGGTTCCATAAGAAAAGCAGTTTGACAGAGAATATATGAAATTTATGAATAGATGAAGGGTGATGAAAGGAATTAAAAAAAAAAATTTGTTAAATCTTTTAAAGTCGAATAAATTTGAAGCTGATTTGACATTATCCAACATAATCGCAGAGATTTACTTTAAACTCTTACTGATAACGATGCTACGAAAACTTATAAATTTCATAAATTATAAAGTACTGGGTGGCATAGTGCTTAGATTGTCAACCTTTCAAATACGAAGATGGCCTAACAGTTCTGGTCAAACGAACTGCTAAGTTCTGACAAAGTATTTAAACTATTTTGAAACAAAATAAAAATGATTTGACCGATTGACTTCAGATTTTGTATACATGCTGCTCTTTAACAATGGAGTTGACTCTATTATCAGACGTTGAATTTAATAACGTGTTTCGGCCGATGGTTTGTCAAAAAAATTTTGAAAGAGAATAAAGTTCAAATTTACCAAGTGTAATTTTTGTGTTAATATTTTCAATAACAACAACTTCAATTAAAAACCCAATTAGAAACGCAGCAACGCGCACCAGGTATTAGCTAGTGATATAAAAAAAAACGAGGAAGAGTGTAGTAGAGTAGATTGTGTCAACTCTGGGATACCCGTATGACCGTAACATATACATTATATCATCCGGTTAATTACTTTTGGCAAAATTTTAAATTCAAAATTTTATTAGGTGTAGAGTAATTCTCATATAAAAGAAGGAGTTGTATGGCAGCTACTCGAATCCTCTACAGCAGACCAACCAAATTTTGCAGACTTTGGCCATTACACTTAACTATGTACTTTTGGAAAAATTGCAGACACGCAGCTGTAATAGGTACAGAGTGATACTCATATAAAGAAAGAAGTTGTATGGCAGCTACCCGAACCCTTGGACCAAAATGGCTGGATTTAAATAATAAATAGGATTTAAAAACGGTTTTCCGAAAATTTCAAGATAGCTCCTTTAGTTTTTGAGTTATCGTGCGGACGGACGGACGCTAAATCGATTTTTTTTTCGATTCTGATCCGATCCATACACTTGAGTCTATACCCTCCTTCTCTGCGTCACAAACGTAATTGCAAATTTATTATACCCTTTGACTATATAGTCATACATTTTGATTTCTTAGTAAGATTCTTTCATTTAAGATTTTCTTTATTTTATTTCTGTTTGAAATCTTTCTAAGCCCCAACAATTTAAATAAAATTTTATATTAAAGTTGAAACGAAAAATGGTTACGAGTAAGTTGCAAGTATGAAATTACATTTTTATTCTAAAATTATTGTATTTCAAATTTTGTTCTCTCATCCATCTTTTTCGCCCCTTTTCACCTTAAAGAAATAGAAGAAGACAATATTTAAAATTACTTTTTTTTTCTTCTCTCTTGCGTTTGTTATTGTAATAATATATGATGCATATTTAATTTTAAAAAAATAAATTGAGCTACAGAATTCCGCTAAAGAAAGGGGTTTGAGAGGCTTGAAAAAGCAAAAAATTTGCAAAAAAATAACGGATATTATATCAAAAATTTTTGATGCATGGCCATTTTTTACGGTCAAGTAAACTGTTTTTGAAATACAACATAACAGTTATCTTATTTTTTTATTAAAAAATTTATTGTTTTAAGATACACATAGTAATTCGTAAAAATTAAAAAAAAAATTATACATTCGTTAAATCACGAATCTTTACCAGAATTTTTGGAAATTGAAATACAAATTTATGGAAAAGTTGCAAATATTTTTCCTCAAAATTTCGTGATCTTTCTTTAGACATTTCCGTCAATTTTCATGAAAAATCAGAGTGAAAGTATCTTAAAACGAGTAATAGAAAAACCCAAGGATTTTGAAAACACCATATTTACACAATTACTCCTTTTACTCCTTTCAATATTTCAAATTCTTAATTGAAAACGTTTGAAAGGTAAGGGTTTACGATTTTTAAAAATATTGAGTTTTGCTTAAAGCTAAATTAAAGCGCCGTATGGCAACACTGTATATATTTTTTTATATAAGTATATATAAAGCTTATAAGAACTGATTTTCGTTAGCGGTTTCACAATTTTCAAAAATGAAAATAATTTTTTAGAACTTTTTTTAGATTTACTTGTATATCCGTCTGTTTGTTTGTTCGTCCATTTATTTCGAATAGCAACCACATAACTTACAAATAAGATCATGAATATATTAAAATTTATCCTTCATTTGTAACGCATCGAGACATGCTAGATATACTGTTGAAAGGTATGTTTCGGATTAACATTAAACATTAACATTAAATCGATATAGCAATGTGTGTCCGTCCGTCCGTCCGTCCGTCTGTCAGCACGATAACTCAAAAACTAAAAGGCTAGAGTTTAGAAATTCACACAAAATGATTTTTAGACTATTTATATTGTTTTTGGCTCAAATGAGACTAAGATCTCGGGTAGTTGCCATATAAAATTTTTAAGCCGGTATGGATTTTTTCAAAAATAATAAAACTAGGAGGATGAAAATTACACATGATAAAAGTTTTTTTTAATTAATTATTTAGTTAGTATATTTTACCATTTTACCATAAAAGTAATATAATAGGGCAAACATTTTTATGAAGTTTCAAAATGTTCAGGTTGCATTTTCGGGGAGCTGCCATACAAATTTTTGAATCTTGCTTATATCTTAAGAACTATTAACTTTGTAGTGTTGCTGAAATTAAAAGTAGGCAAGTAAAGTAATATAGCAAACTTGTTTGCAAATGTAGAAATTTCTCTGGACAAAGCTAATAGTAGCTGCCATAGAAACTGATGAAATCATATAGTACATATTTTTTAATATAATATGCCAAGTAATTTTTCAAAAAGTTTTGAGGAACTTGCAATAGAAAGTTGTCAATTCGATAATTGTGAATGTGAATCTAATGATTAAAATGAGATTAAAATTTAAAATGGGCAAATAAAGCAATAGGGGAAATTGAACATCACACCAAACAAACTAGGACCAAGGGTGGTTAAAGTTTTTTAAGAAGTACTTAACTAACTTTACATTTTGCAACTTCCAATTGCACCATAGAATCTTTAGGTCTCATTTATGTATAATTCAAAATCCATATTGCCATAAATAACCAACCACTAAGATTTCGTAAAAGAGAAAGCTTATGACCAAATCTTTTTTTAGATTTCGTTGAACTAGTGAAATAGCTTGGAGCTACTGACATATATAATTAAAATAAATTTGTAATTTATTGATCATAACATGAATTTCTGATGAGTATTTTAAAACTGTACTGGCTTCAACGACAAAACGACGTTTTATCGTTAAATATGTTTTATTTCAGTACACATCACAGTACAATCCTGATTCCAGTGTACTAAGGATCAACTTTAAACGTTTTCTTTTAAACCATACATTATATATATTTGAACTTTCAATGGACTTTAAATGGAAAGTTAGATTACATTATAAAGCAAAAGATGCAATGTAATTACAGTAAATTAAACCAAATAACAGAATGTTTACCTAAAAATTTCTTGATGACGTAACAAATAAAATAAATAAAAATTCAAAATCGATATTATTTTTATATTTGAAAAATTTACAACTTCCAAAATATAAATATCACTTGTGATGAGTTTATTTTAAACGAGTATCCTGTCAAATAAAATTAAAATTATATAATATGTTATACATATATATATACATATATATATATATACACATTCACCATTTTATTTACTTAAAACACACACACCTTTTAAATTTTGAGTTCAAGAAATTGAACTCGGACCGAAAGAAAACAAGAACATTACATGTTTTATGATCTGAAAAGAAATTGTTCACTCTATTGAACTTGATGTGATGGTAATGTGGACGTGTGCTGGGCTGGTTTGTTATTATTTTTGTTTTTTTTTTTAAAGGAAACATTGTAGTCAACTTTTCTTAGTTCCTATACTGCCTCCCATTATTTTGATCATCATAAAGTGATTATATGTCTATGTTCTACTACCTTTTTTACAATATGGGAGTCTAAATACACTTTAACAATAATAGTAATAACAAGATGTAATTTCTATTTATTTTTTCGTTTTTTTTTCAGAATAAATGATTTGAAGATAATGGATCTTCAAAAGTTCCTTTAATAGAAAATAAATGCTCATTTCTTCCGTATGTTTTAGTTTGAATGGCTTTAAAAGTAAACTTTGAAATTTTTTTAAGAATTTTTGGTGATGATGCAAAATTTGGTTTTTTTTTTTTTTTGGAAATAGATAATGTACCTTAATAATACCTTTTGTTATATATATATATTATGATATTGATAAAATTTAATAGAGTCTTCAAGGAATACAAGATATTTAAGAATTTAGATTTTAGAATGTTTCAAAAATTGAAAAAAAAATTAAAGAAAGCAGACAAATATCTTGCTAATAGTTCGCAATCTGGTTAATTAATAATATAAGAAAGCTGAGGTGGACGTATGGATTATGATGGCATAAATGAAAAATTTGAAAAATTAAAATAGTCGTCTTTCTTTTTAAAGAAGCTAAAGTTCATCCTCAGTTAAATTTTTAAAACTAACGGGAATCTTTTAGTTTACTTAAAGTTCACTTTTTAAGCTCTAAAGTATAGGGAAAGTTATATCAAGCAGAAAAATGCTATCAGACATTATTCGTATTCCTCATAAGGTTGAATTCAAATCTAGAGCAATATTGTTAGATCCAGTGCAATTGAAATACGTATTCTCGTATGTAAATATCATAAAATCATCAAATGAATTTCATGAAAGTATTAAAATTCAATATAAAATTTTAACAGAAAACACTTTTAACACTTGGACATGTCGTACGACGGGCCTTCTCCCTAGTACTTAGTATAAATAGTAAGTATCACCAACAAGATTGAATAATTTAATTGAAAACACTGTTATATCGCTCGATCATTCCTTTTGTTCGTCCCTAAATACCAACAACTTTTCTACAAGACACTTTACATTATTACTTTACATACTTAAAAAACTAACAAATTACTAAAAGACAAATACGCCTATTACCGCACAGATTCTCTGACATCCAACATAAAGAAAAATAACTTCAGCAAGCAGCACGCAAAGTAGGGCTAGAAATCAACCCAGATGAAACAAAAGCCTTGAGAATAAACAACATCAACACAGAAACTATCACAATAGAAGAAAAATCGGTCGAATATGTTGATAGCTTCTCCTACCTACTTCTCCTAGTTAGCACATTAACAACAGAAGAAGATGTCAACAACCAACTACGTAGAGCCAAAGTCGCCTTTCGTGAATGAAGACCAGTATGAAAAAGCGGCCAAATAATAAGGAGAACTAAGTAGAATCAAAAATCATATGTAGAATATTCTGGCCCAACACCATCAGTAGTAGAGATTTATGGCAGCTAACAGGCGCAGAAAATGGAGGTGGATAGCCTATACTCTGAGAGAACCACCAACTTACATAACAAGAATCGCCCTAGAATAGAACCTGCAAGATAGTTGAATGTGCAACCGACCCAACAACACCTAGTATCGAACAGCTACGGCTGAACTCGAGAGAATGGAAAAACTTGCGGAAAGATCAAGTTGTTGGCGAACGATCGAGTCCAATGGAAAAGAGATGTGATAGGGCATCTGATAGGGCTCCCACAAGGAGTAACAGGCAAAAGAAAAAAATAAGAAAAAAAAGAAGAATAATAATGTAAGTAAAGTACTGGAAATTCGCCAATTTTTTAAAATCACTTACTTGCAAACATTTCAGTAATACATCTACATACTTAAGGTCTGTCCTACAACAAACAAAAGAAATTTAAAAAGAAAAAACAATTTAATGTATAAGCAAACGTACAGTACAGGTATTAAAAATTTGTTTTTAATAATTTCGGGGTTTCCTCCATTTGCAAGCAAAAAAAAAAGACATTGTAAAATTTTTATTAAAAAAAAACGATTGTACCTACCGTTTTTTTTTTTTTTATTACTTACCGTTATCTTTTTAATAAAATCATTCATAATGTTGATGACAACCGCAATATATAATTTATTTATTTAAATATTTTCTTATGTCTTGCTTTTCATTCACACACATTCAAAATTCAAATTCCTTAGCTCTTTATTCTATGAATTTTTAAAACAAATTGTAGACCGTTATAAAAAAAACTGCAACGGTAAATTTATGCAGAAAAACAAAATGATTTTTTTTTTTTATTTTTGTTGTACAACATGAAAAACAACTTTTAACATAACAATACCGTTATGTCCAATAAAAAAAGTAAATATGTATTTAAGAAAAGAATATCCTTCAATGATCCCTGTATTATGACTGCACATAAAACGGAATCAAAAAATTTTATTGTTTCTGTCCGGTGCTCCTTTTTTTTTTTTTTAATTCGAAGAAGTAAAAAACTTTTTTTTTTCATCTTATTTAGGTCCAGGAAAAAAACAAATTTATTTTTTTTTACCTTTTTTTTTGGTTTTTTTTTTCTGTGTCTTTTTCTGGATTTTGGAATTTGACCGCAATAAACCTGGAAAAAAAAGTTTACAATTTGTGCACACCGGAACTTACATACAATAAAAATGCAAAATACATTAAATGGTATTAGGTAGGAATAATATGATCTAATAAAGAAAAAATCGGTATATGAAACTTTTATAAATGGGCTATTTTGTTTTTATATTGGTGATAATCTGTTAACTTAAGCCTAGAACAAGCTGAGAGTTTTAAATTGTTATTTAAATCAAATTATTTTAATGCAAATTTAATTTAAGTTAAAGCATTCAATAGATATTATATAATTTATGTACTAGTAATTTAAAGTTTAAAAAAAAAATTATTTTTAAAACATTTTCAAAAAGTTTTGTAAAAATGGACCTATTTATAGTTTCAGACCATCCGCCCGTTCGTACGTGTGTTTACAGAACTTTTAATAAAATTCAGATTTTTAGTTTATTTAAAAAAATGCACGCCCACAATCGGATTACCGGGATGCAATAACAGCGTTGTTATTTTTCCGGCAAGAGAACAGTAAAAAAAGTTGCGAAAGGAAGGGATAAAGAAGTTCTGAAAAGTGGTTCGAAAGGGAAAGTGCGATGCACCTGGACTAACCAAAATATAGAAAATTGTCCAAAACCTGTCGAAAATATTGGGATTTTATAGTCGGATACAAATTTGGAATTGGACCAATATAATAACAATATAATTATTTTAATATTTCCCATCTCTTTAAAATTAAAAATATTAGGCTTTATGGCTCTGGGCTTTATTTCCATTTTCCAAAAAATTGGTTTTTTTTCAGTTGTATATTCAATATTTTATTGCTCTATACCATAAAATTTTGCGATAAATATAAATAAATTTTAATAAATAAGAGCAAGCCCCTTTAGATTAAAATTTATCACAAAAAAAGTGCTAGTGATTGTAATTTTTTCTTGATAAGATAAAAAAGTAAATAAAGAGTAAAATTATAAAATAATCTAGAAAGATAAATAGATAAGATAAGTAATAGTTACTAAGTATCTACAGATATTTTTATAAAACTCTTATCAATTGTATTGATAATTTCAACTAACAGTTTTTTTTAATATTGGTTTATTATTACCGGGCAGACAATGCGACGCTTTTCGAACGCTGCAAATGTCAAACATGCAAACATGTCATCCTATCTGTATGATAAGATAAGATAATTTTTTAATACTGAATATATTTTATATGAAAATTGTTTCCATCCGTATTTAGATTGTCAGATCAAGTTTAGCATATCAGTTTTGTTATTTAAATTTATTTAAATTCATTATTAATTATGATCGAAAAGTCTCCGCAAACCTTGGTCGGGTCATATCCAATATAAATATATAATGTATATTACAATAATTTAGTAAAAAGTCCTAATGCCAAATCGGCAAAGATTAATATTTACTATTGTCTGGTGCTACAATTAAATATATATATATATAAATATTAATAATAGTAAAATCAATACTTAAAATATAATCCGACTGTACTCAAAAAAACCGGTTACACAGTGTTCAAATATAATTTAATTTTTAAGTCTTAATAACCCTTCAATGGTTCCGAAATTCTTACTAAGCAAACTTTTGATGATTCTTGAGAATCTCAAAAATTTAGTTTTGGATAACGGTAAATTTTAGTATCGTATGGAAACCCAATGCATTTGCAAATTTATAAAGCTTATAAAAGCAGCTGTCTTTTATCGTCTTCTGGTTGAAAATATACCATAAGTGTTATAACTGTTTAAATTTAGGTCTTTTTCCGACTTTGAGGGGCTGCAGCTCCGTAATGGGTGGGGGGCTACAGAAAAAAAGTTTCAACATTAAATTATTTTTATTGCAATACCAACCCGTTATTGATTTTTTTTAATTAGCCGGAGTTAAAAAGAGACGCACGGACGGACAGAGTGAAACTATATAGGCACATTTTTATAAAATCTTTTGAAAATAGTAGGACCAAATTCATTTAAAAAACGAGGAAAAGTGTAGAAGAGTAGACTGTGTCAACTCTGGGATACCCGTATGACCGTAATATAAATATTGTATCATCCGGTTAATTACTTTTGGAAAAATTTCAAATACACAGCTTTATTAGATGTAAAGTAATGCTCATACAAAAGAAGGAGTTGTATTTTCAGAAACTTTGGCCATACAACTAAACTACTTTTGGTAAAATTTCAGACATGTAGCCCCCTTCCTTCCCTGCGTCACAAACGTAATGGTAAATTTAGTATACCCTTTTGACTAATAGTCATACGGGTATAAAGATCAATTTAATGTGAAAAAATATTAAAATGATTTGAAAATAGAAATTTTTCATGTGAAAAAGGACCAATTTCATGTGAAAAGAGTATAGTCTAATCTATAATATCCAAAATTTAGTCTCAGACTTATATTTGTACCATAACAAAAAACGAAATTTATATAAATGTTAGTTAAATTTAAATATATCACCTGAATTTAGCTTAAATCTTTCGGTTCTAACTCTTACTACACAATATAAAAACCACTTTTAAAGAATTTTCATACAGATATTGAAATAAAAAAAAAAGTACCACAATTTATTTTTGGGTTTTCACATTTAAAAAAAAAAAAAAAAAAAAAAACAAACATTTTCAATGTCTTTTCGTTGATGAGTTGTGGGAATTTGAGAATTCAACAATTTAATTTTTTTTCTAACTTACTTTGTTGTTTACTTGTTTTTTTTTTGGAGAATTAATTTCTTCTCATATCTATAATATAATTTTTGCATATTAGTATATATAGTATCATATAACAACAACTTTTATTATATTATAGACCTTATGTTAGAGTAACACCAATCCATTTCCACCACACATATATAAAAATTCACCATTATCTTATTTAACCAAAAGTAAACATTGTATTGTTACCAGTTACTCTTCTATATATATATTTATATATATATATATATATTTCTTCAGATTTAATTTTTCACCTTCATATATATATATATATATATACATATATGTGTGTGTTTATGTATATGAATAAGGTTAAGGCTTACCATTTATCCTGCTAGATATAAAATTTGGTAAATAAAACGAAAGAAAGAAAGTGGCAATTTTAACTTTTGATATCCTTTAGGAAATTATACGCATAACTGAGTTTCACACATAAAGGTATTCCCAAAGTAAACCATAAAACCTTGGTAGTGGAGGATCAAAACAAAAACAATAAATACACAAACATATTTTAAATCTAACAATTTAACTTTTTTCTACATTCGATTCGACTTACATTTTGGGTGTGTTGTGCTTTCTTCAGGTTGCTTCCACTTAAATTGTTGATTTTTTCAAAAAAAAAAAAAAACGAGGAAGAGTGTAGTAGAGTAGACTGTGTCAACTCTGGGATACCCGTATGACCGTTATATAAACATTATATCATTATTATTATAAACATTAATTATTATATTAACAACATTAATTATAAACAAATTTTGGCAAAATTTCAAACATACCAGCTTAATTAGAGAGAGTAATGCTCATATAAAAGAAGGAGTTGTATGGCAGCTACTCGAACCCTCAGTAGTAGACCAACCAAATTTTTTAGTAACTTTGGCCATTACACTAAACTATTTTTTGCAAAATTTCAGACACCCAACTTCATCAGGTGTAATGTAAAGCTCATATTAAAGAAGGAGTTGTATGGCAGCAACTCGAACCCTCTGCAGTAGACCAACCAAATTTTGCAGAAACATTGGCCATAAAACTAAACTATTTTTGGCAAAATTTCAGAAACGCAGCTGTAATAGGTACAGAGTAATACTCATATAAAAAAAGAAGTTGTATGGCAGCTACCCGAACCCATGGACCAAAATGGCTGGATTTAAATAGCGATGACGGCTATTGCAAAAAAACGAATTTGCGAAAATTTCAAGATCCTAGCCCTTTTAGTTTTTGAGTTATCGTGATGACGGACGGACGGACAGACGGACGGACATACATAGCTAAATCGATTTATTTTTCGATTCTGATCCGATCCATACACTTGAGTCTATATCTACCCTCCCTCCTTCTCTGCGTCACAAACGTAATGGCAAATTTATTATACCCTTTGACTATATAGTCATACGGGTACAAAAATAAAACCACAGTCCATGAAAAAAAGTATACAGTACAGGTTTCTCTTGTCCCTTGATTATAAAAAAAATTTCTTCTTTCAATTCAGTAAAATCTTTAGGATGTAAATTTTTTTTTGAAAATTCTTTAGTTTAAAATAAGTAAAAATATTTGTGGTTTATAATTTAAAGTGTAGTGTTAAGAGAAAGAAAGAAATAATAATAAAATATAAATTGTAGTCACAATTTACAACACAATCCACTTGGATATACTGTCTACATGTTTGGAACTGTGCTGTTCCGAAGATTTTAAGGAGTATCAGATTGCAATATAAATTTTCCTCATTCCACATAATCACATAATCCTATATTTCCTAAAAACGATTCTTAAAAATTCCTTCACATTTCTATCCGTATCACTAGTCAATCCAATCCATGTTGTGGTTTTGGGGTGTTTAAGTTGCACACTACCTGTAGGATCTTTGCACAGCTTCAATAGGTGGTTTTGAAAATTTTGCATTTGTCTCTCGTAAAAAAAAATAAAAATTGGACTGAATGCAAAGGGGCTGTACAATTTTGTTTCGTTGTTAAAAACTCTGAAGGAACCTTAAAAGGGAAATTTTTAGAAGCTTATTTATTATAAATGATCTATAACATAATATAGACTCACAATATTTTAATATTACATAATATTTTTGCTTAATTTATTTATTTAAATTTAATGGAAATCTGGAGTTCATAAACGATGAATAAGTTATAAACGAGGAAGATGGTTATTGTCCATAAGTCAACTCTCTTCATATTTTCTTTTATTTAAGTCTAAGGTCTGTATAGAATCAATAATATATTGATTTGGTCTGCTCACAAGGTTTATAACTTGTATAGCAATTATCTTTATTCTATAATTAATTCTAACCTCGCAGTCTGGTTTCTAATTCACAGAAATCGGATTAAGAACTTTGAATGGTAGGTGCAGCTTTAAGTATATTAGTTTTAATGAAATGTCTTTAAAAACCTCAATGATAACTACAATTAGCTTATAATGCACCTAACTATTCACAAAATACCCTTGCTTCTTTTAGGTTTATGACTACTTTCCAAAGCTCATGCTTAATTTTAACTTATAACAACAGGGAACCTACAAATCTTCATTTTAAAAAAGATTTCCTTTTTAATGCTGATCGGATTCACTTAATTCGAAATTTCGCCTTATGCGTAGACCCATGCGAGGAACAAATGGAGAGGGAATTTTAATAAAATATACCGTATGTGAATATTTTTCCAATGGTTATAATGACTTGAACAGACTTAGATGAATGACGTCTTGTAGTGTAAAATTTTCAGGAACATTGAAAGAAAATTCAATTAAAGGATTTCAAAATAGTGTAAGATATTTGAGAAAATATAAAATTTTTTAAGTGCTGTATAACAGTGATGCGAATTTTTAGATGATTCGCTGGTTTAAGAAAACCAAAGATAACACTAATGTTGGTATACAAAGAGGACTAATTAAATATATACAACTTCTATAAATAAACAACTTCAGCATAAGGATCCGGAATGTTAGTTAGAAAAGTTATGAATATTGTGTGTATACACACAAAAAATTAGTTTATCTTTGGGACCCTAGATCACTAAGATATTCAGGACTAAGACAAGACTACATATATTATATCTTTGTCTTACCAATAACACAGAACTTACCAATTCTCTGGAAACAGTATGGAAATTGATCATGTAAAGTGGGAATTCGTTTAAATGGAATAAGTATGTGTATTCTTTATACCCGTGCATACATATATGAACATGGTTATACCCGTGCATACATATATGAACATCGGGTATATTAAAATTACTCCTCCGTTTGTAACGCATAGAAATAGACGAGCTAGATATAGTGTCAAGGGTGCGTATCGAATTAGCGTCGAAAAGTGAATCGATCTAACTATGTGTGTTCGTCCGTCCGTCCGTCAGCACGATAACTCAAAAACTATAAGAGCTAGAGTTCCGAAACTTTCACAAAGTAATTTTTAGACAATTTGTAGGTTCCCTATGGTTTTTGGTTAAAATCTTCATGGTGTAGTGGTTAGGACATGCGACTTGTAGTCAAAATGTCTCGGTTCGAATCCAGTCTGGGGCAAAATTTTTTTTTTTTTTAAATTCAACTCTTTTAACTGTATTTATTTTATGTATGAGAAATTTTATTTTATAGAAAATTTGACAGAAAACTCTCATTTATATTATAAATTATTCATTTTTTTTTAATATTTTTATAAAAAAATTCAAAACAATACAATTGATACCATAGCAACTATAATAATTTTCAAAAAAAAAATTAAGATAAATAAAAAATCGATGGCTTAGTGGCTAGGACGTCGGCCTTTTAATTGAAAAAGGTGGGTTCAAATCTCGTTCAGAGCATATTTTTTTTTAATTTCATATTTTTTTTTAATTCATCTCTTTTTTTATGAATTTTTTTTTTAATTAAATATAAAAAAACAAATATTTTGAATGAACTGTCAAACAGTTCAATTGCAATATATGAAATTCTTATTTTTTAAATATTTAATAGTGTACGCACGGGTACCTAAAAGTTGAAAAGGGCAACTATAATTCTCCTCAATATTATTAGAATTGATCTTCAGGAATTCACTAGACTAATTATATCATTCCTTGCATTAAACACCACACATTGAAGGTAAAAATAAAAAATTAGATGCGATGCTATAAGCTATAAGCATCGCTCATCTATAAGATAGTTAATAAGATAATAAGATAAAAGAATTCTTTTGTTATCATAAGAATGAAAATTATCAGTGATGGAATTTTCTTGTTATATCATGATATAAATTTATTATTTTTTTAGTTTTACTATAATAACAATGATATATATGTATATATGTATACCATTCACATATAAAGTAATCATAATAAATTATTCCCTGAAACAATTACCTTAAAAGTATTTGTTAGCTGATTTAGCATCTTGGATGCATATTAGATTTTTCATTATACACCAGATATAGAAGATATAAAAGAAGATCTTAAAAATTCGTTTATCTTTGCCAACATTAAGTAGTAAAACAAGATTTCCTTTTTGCAATTTGTTTATTTAGAATACTTAGATAGTGTTTGTAAATTTTTTGTAGATGCTCTGAGAATGTTTTAAGATATAAAGATTATAGAAAAGGTAATTTATTATTTTGGATAGGTTAATACTCAAAAAAATCAATTTACCTAAGTGACATAATGTATATAGTGAAATATTTATAACATATATCGATATAAACATACGATAACAAGAATTTTAAGATTTTCACAAAACGTACATTGTTATTTTGAACTCGTGAGCGAATTTTTATAAATTTTGTGTTTTAAGTAAGAATTAATTAAATATGATGACAAAAGTCCCCTAGAAATTAAAACTAATGTGGAGTGGACCGAAAGTCCTCTTGAAAATGAGATTTTATTTATTATTCTTTTTCCAACCCTTTATGGAATATAGGGGATTTACCAAGTTATTTAGACTACGCTTCAGTTTCTATAATCATTATATTCACTAAGCTGTTTATTACTCTGCTTTAGCTATTGTATAAGATTATAAATACACAAATATTAATTTGTGCGCCATCTATTATTTTATCCAAGAGTTATATATATTTTTTTATTAAATCACATTTATATAACGATATAATTATATAATTTTATATTAGATATGAACTGCTCGGGATTTGAATGATCTGATACGTTTCACATTATGTAGGCCATCTAATGTCAGGGCACAATTTCCCATTATATATTTAACAAGGTGATTAAGGTTTGAACTGCATTTTGAAATAAAAGATATAAAGCTGAAATTTAAAATCAATAGTCGAATTTATTTTTATTTTGAAAAAATTTTTGAAATTCTGATAATACCGAAATATATGAATAAAGTAATTGCTGTTAAACAATAAGCACCTATTAATGTACCTTAATGTATAATATGCCTTAAAAATGTTCCGAAGCATATTAAAGTTGGATACAAAATCAATGTACTCTCTTTTTTCCAGAGTATTTATAAGGTCGTATATCAATTAATTGGAATCAAGTTTTAAGTTGGTTACAAAATTTGAGTTTTGAAAAATGTGGTAATTCCCCGTTTTCAATATGAACTTATTTGTTAAAAGTAGTATATTAATAAAAAAATCCTGAACTTAAATAACCCTTTTATTGCACTTTTGGCATACTTTCCAAGAATTCTATTTAATAAACAATAACATTTTTATTCAGATCTAAATGATTTTCGTTATAAATTAAAGTTGCATTACATCCATAAGGTCTTTAACATTGTATTAAGTAAATTACTAATATGTATTAAGTCAGCAATCTTTTCAAGGTAAATTGATCAAACATGATTTAACAAGCCTATATTAAAACCAATAATATTATGTAATCAATTATTAAGAATAATTATAATTATTAAGAATTCATGTTAGTAATTAAGAATCATATTAATAAAAGCTGATTTATGCAAAATTTGTTGATAAAATCGTAGTATAAATGGAAGTTAAGAATCATTGTAAAATTAAATTCCAGTCTGGCTATCGAAGCCTTAACATAATATGTTAAGAGTTTAGTGGTATAAGTTATAAGGCTTTTGGCTCATTCATCGTAAGTGAATTAATAATTAAACTTTCCGTACAAAATTCATATTGGACACCAGCTTATAGCACATATATGAATAATTGTCATAAAATTTTAATTGCACAGCTCTAGCTATAATAGAGAAGGCCATTCAATTATTCTATGATTTATTTTCATCCTATATGTATAAATTGGAATTCCTTTTCTTATCTTTCACCAAATCTTTCAATAAGTTTCTCCATAAAATTTGATTTTGTAATGAGTTGCCCATTTTTTTATGTGCATATCAGTAAAATTATTGGGCACGTACCTCTGTACTAAATCTCAAAATATTAACTTAAAATTACGTTCAAATTCATTCGCGGATTACTTTAATCCTTTAGTCATATAAAACACTCTTTAACAATATGAAAAGTAATTTGAAGGAAAAAAAAAAAGTTTGGCATGGTAAGAGAAAAATAACAGATTTAAATGGAAAAATTTTGACTTTACAATAATGCTAAAGTGATGTAAAGTGGCTTACAGACTTTATTTTATTTTATTTTTTTATTTTATTATTATTTTTCTTTTTCTCATCGTTTACTTTGATTAAGATTTATGTGTACTTTTTGCTATGTACCAGTATTTTGGGAAGAAAAAAATCCTTCAAAGGATTTTCTATTTTTTGTAATACGTTTTCTTGGAAAAATTTTAAAACTAATCCTGTTTGTACTTTCTTCAAAACGTGTTAAGCACTTTTTTCTATATAAAAAATATTCATATAAAATGGGGAAAGAACGAAATAGAAAACTTGTTAAAAACTATAAAATCATATTTAAAATAATAAATAAAAATATATTTTAGGACAGTACAAGGACTTAATAAGTTTCTGTAGCTTGTATGACTCATGCAAGCACAATTTTATTGTAGTTTTGGCGGAAGTTAATAACTGATTCCTTAAATTTTTTCACATTTTGAACCTCTCTAAAGAACAAATTTTCGTGGTTGCTGTTGTTTAATGTAGGATATATAGCATATTCTATCCAATCATCTAGGCCTTGCGAGCAGCTGTGTATTATATTTCTAATACTTTCTGTTAGTTTATATGCATATTGGGTTGGGCATATTGGTATATGATACATATTTTAGATTTTAAATTATATTTGTGTTACCAAGGGGTTTTGTAAAGAAAAATTATTACTCAATAATCAGAAATTGAGCCTACACTCCCTCGGTTAATAAGGCAAATATTTAACCATTTCACTGCCGAGGCCCCTTATGAACAAATTGCACTATGGAAATGAATGTGTTTTTGTATTTTTTAGTTTCTTATAACTTCTCGTATAATTTATTAAAATTAACATTTCACGCGTTTTATCATTTATGCATTTATGCACCCTAAAGATTCAAAAATTTGTTTTATTTATAAAGTATTTACAATTGATTTATTTAATGGTAAGATTCTCGGAAGTCAGAACTAGTGAAAACGACTTCAATACGTGTTTTACTCAATTCTTATATTAAAAACTAAAAAAGTTTTTAATAGCCCTAATTAATACAATATATATAATAAATTATTTATCTTAATTGTTTTAAAATAATTCTTAATTGGATTATTGTATAGCAAGTGCAGCGGGACAGGGGAATAAAGCCGTATGCAAGCAATAAAGACTTTGAATGCATATTAAATGCTTTGTTGCAATTTTATGCATGGAAATAAAATAAGGAGGGTTTTTAGATTTGTATACAAAGTCTATCAAAGTCGTATACAAAGTATCTCTTTTTTCCCGAATATTTATATATGCGAGAATTTGAGTTATAGGAGAAGGTTTAGAACTGATGATTTTATGAATCTAATAATTTTGTAGTCATTGATGAGCAAATATTTATTTTTCTATTATCTATATTACACTTTTAGAACTAAGGTGGATAGTATGATGTATTTTGTTGCAGCTAAAACCCTCTAACTTTGTAATTTTCAAGTCTTCTGAACTTTTGTGTATTAAAATCTTACATAATATAATAGAATATTATTCCATGCGTTTAGACGGGGCAGCAGTTGTTGTCAACATAATCTTCTTTCTCTTTCCCACTTACTCATTTCTTCTACAAAAAAGCTTTAACACGAAAAAAAACGACGAAAACACGCTTAACACCCGAAAATCTTGTATACATTTTTGTACATTTTTGTTAACCAAAATTTAGGTGCCTTACGTGTTGACAGTCACCAATACATCTAAAAAAGCAATAAAAAATTTTTCAGGTCAAAAATTTTTTTATGATATACTACACATCATTCTTATATTAAACATTAAAGAGTGATATACTATTGGAAAAAAATCTGATAATATTAACTCACACATATAAAGTTGCGGCAGCACTCTATGTATACATGACATCAACGTGTAAACGGAAAGAGCTTTTAAACAGATATAACAACAAGATGTGAATACTACACGTTGACACCGTCTAAATTAGCTCAATCAATTAAATGTTGTGGAAAATTGAAATTTTATATTTTTCAAATTTTTCATGACAAATAGAACTATGAACAATAATTATAATTTCAATAATAATTTTTTTTAAAACTTATTCATATATCAATATACATATTCTTTAAAATAAAACGTTTTTATTAAACGCGTTTGTCCGCAGTATAAAAGTGTCTCAATATTTATTTAAACTTCTGCAATACATACCTACCTATAACAAAGCCAGCACCAACCGGGCTTACTACCAAATAATCATAAGCAATTCCATAAAACAGTAAAAATCCATTAATTATTTCCAATCCATTACATTTTTATTCTGATTGATGATTTTATGGTTTTTACAGGTGTGTAGCAGTAGTACAAAAAACACTGGTAATAGTACAGTACTATTGTCCTCGAATTTATATCTTTAAATTCAACAAAATTTTCTACGATTTTCCAAATTCATTGGCAGATACAACTACAAAATATAAACCTGTATAATTCATTTAGTAATTTAAGGTTATGAATGAGCAAATATTTGACAAGAAGAAAATTTTATGAATCTGAATTTATATTTTAACATAAAAAAAAAAATTGATAATTTATGACCAAATGATGTGCCAGTACCATTCGCCATTACCATTATAGAACAGAGAATATGTACTACTTGAATTTTTTTGGTATTAAATCAGATTTACCTTAAATTTTATGTCCAAATATAAATACCTATACCTATCAAACTTTTATTCACCTATACAAAAATATAAAACAAGTGATTAAAAAAGCAAAGGGTTTTCAAAAAAGCACATTTTCAAAATTATGTAGTATTTCGTACTGAGTTAAGGGTAAAAAATATATATAAAAATAAATTGATAATATTATAATTTAGTTATTTCATAAATTCATTATTAACTATCAATAATAATCGAATCTATACTTAGAATAGAGTTTAAGTGCACTCTAATCTCAAACTTGGTAACAAATGTTGAAAGTTGGTGACTAAGTTACTAATTTATAAAATTAGGAAATTTTTAATTTTTAAATCCTAAGATTCGTTAAATAGGAAAAGTTCCGAAACTTTTAATAAGAAAACTTAATGTGGTTCTTAAGAATCCAACATCACCTACCACAGCCTTAAATTTTCAGATTCTGCGAATTAAATTGTGACATCGACAAAAATTTGGATTTTTCTTAGAATTTTATTATCAAAGCAAAAATGGTTAAAATTAAGAGACACTCTCTTCAATTTTAAGAAAAAACTTAATTTAACGCATGTTAAAACATGATGTTGCAGCTTTCAATTTTGTTTATTACTAAAACAAAATTTAGACGGATATTCAAGGTACTGATGCTTAAAAATAGCATAATTTCAATTTTCGTTATCTCATATAGCTTCTTAATAGTGGGCGCTACAGTTGTTTAAGGATCTAACTTTAATCAAAATTTCATGTGCTTAAGGTGTTCGGAAGATATGAGGAGCCAAAAATTTTGCAAAAATAAGTTTCACATAACGGTAAATTTTAGTAACGTATGGCAACTCTATATATTTGCATTTTAATTTATAAAGATTACAAAACCAGCTGTCTTTTTTCGTTTTCAGATTGAAAATATACCTTATAAGAACTTTTGTTATAACATTTTAAATATAGGGCTTTTTCCAACTTTTAGTTGGCTGTAGCTTCGTAACGGGTGGGGTTAGAGAAAAAAGTTGTTTCATGACATTATTTTGTTTGCAATATCTACCGATAGTTGAACATTGTTCTTTCTAATTCAAATGGTGTAAAAGTTTTGTAAACAAACGGATGAACGGACAGAGTGAAACTATATAAGCACATTTTTTTTAAAATTTTCTGGAAAATGTGCGAAAAATGTATATTTAATGCACGTGTATATTTTATTTGTTTTTGATTTTATGTTTTGTATGTCATAACGGAAGCAGTAAAATAGTTTCACTGAATTGGAAATCATTTTAACAATTGTCACCAAATGTGAAAGAGAAAGATATACAAATCTAGGCTTATATGTTCGAAATATTGAATGAATGGAAAAAATTAAAAAGTTATTTTAAATTTTTTGAAAATTTTATAATAAAATGTTTTTTATAGGTGAAACAAATAGATAGAATAGAAAGATACATAGAACTGATATATGGATGAATAATATAATGATGGTGGTGGACGAGGGACATATAATATCAAATGAAATAGTTCAGCAATTCGACTACAACAAGTTTTAAAGAATATTTTTTTGATATGATATGTTGAAATTGCCCTCGATGTCTTATATAAGGTATTATTGTTAGATAAAAGGCACTAACTATTTAGCATAAAATAGTGGCATTCACACTCTCCTTATAAAACATAGTTGACATCGTGATCAAGGTTTAAAAAGTGAATTTTAAAAAATTGCTAAGTATAAAGCTATTACAGTAGTCCAGTTAGAAAAATTTATTTCCATCTGGTAACTCTAATTTGGACATTACAAAAAACTTTATATTTAGCACAAATTATAAAATTTGTTTTGTGCTTATTTTGCCCTACTTTTAATAAATGGGCTTTATTTTATTTGATCATTTTTCATATATACTTTTTAGGTCTTTATACCCAAGCGAAAGGTCTTGCGGTATATTAAAATTGCTCCTCCATAACTAATAACATACGAAGGTTGAAAACCGTGTGTAATATAATATGGCAAGCTACTTTTCGATTTTTTAAAATATTTGTAGTACATTTTTTGGACACCTGGCACAATCGTTAATACAATTTAAAAAATTTTTAAAGATTAGTCTCGAGATTATAATACTGTTGACGTTATTAAAACTATCGAAATGCCAGAAAGATGGAATAATCTACATTCTAGAACAACAAAGTTTATGCAAACAGGCATACAAAGTTTTCAATCCGATTAATGTGAATTTAGCAAAGCTGCCAGGTTAAAATTGAAAATGAAGGATCTAAAAGTTGACATGGGCAACTATATTCTCACTCGTTTTACCCGTATGACCATATAGTCAAAGGGTATAATAAATTTGCCATTACGTTTCTGACGCAGAGAAGGGGGGGGGTAGATATAGACTCAAGTATATGGATCGGATCAGAATCGAAAAATAAATCGAACTAGCTATGTATGTCCGTCCATCCGTCCTTTATCACGATAACTTAAAAAATAAAGGAGCTAGGATTATGAAATTTTCACAAATTTGTTTTTATGCAAAAACCGGAATCGCTATTTAAATCCAAACTTTTGGTCCACGGTTTCGAGTACCTGCCATTCAACTTCTAATTTTATATGAGCATTACTCTATACCTATGGAAGCTGCGTGTCTGAAATTTTGCCAAAAGTAGTTTGTATAATGTCCAAAGTTACTGCAAAATATGGTTGGTCTACTGCAGAGGGTTCGAGTAGCTGCCATGCAACTCCTTCTTTTATATGAGCATTACTCTATACTTAATAAAGCTGAATGCTTGAAATTTTGTCAAAAGTAATTAACCGATGATACAATATTAATATTACGGTCATGCGGGTATCCCAGAGTTGACACAGTCTACTCTACTACACTCTTCCACGTTTTTCATTTAAAAAATAATATGCAAATATTATTTCAGGAAAATTGAATGTACGAGTATACCATTTTTTGGGAATACGGAGATGAAGTCACTAAAGTAATAATTTTTGAAGGCCAATTTGGTTGTTTTTTTTTTTTTTTGAATTTTGTCACCTGAAATGAAAATTAAATTGAATTTCATTGTTAATGGTGACAATGGTTTTTGGGTACATTATTATTTGTTTTTTCCTTTTTTTTGTACTTTATTCCACATTCAGTTTATTATATAGTGGTTTAAAATTTATTTTAATGTTCTGGTTGAAACATTAAAAAAAACAAAAACAATAAAAAATCAGAAATATTACTGGGTTTTTTTTTTTTTTAAAATAAAATATAATTTTTTGTGGTAACAATAAAAATGAAAACCTCGCCAACCTCGAATTTATTGATTTAAAGCATATAGGTACAGAAATTTTATACATATTTGATATTTAATTAAAGTTTTAAATTTAATAAAAATGGTTGAAAAGTATAGTAATTTAAAAAATTTTTGAAATAACAATTAAATTTGAAAAGAATCCCTCTGTGCCGTTACAAAGGTTCCTAGCTGCGTGATGTTTTAGAAACGTAAGTTCATTTCAAACTCCCATTATTTCTAATTCAAAAATGATAATTCTACTACAAAATTTTTTCAGTCTGCCATCTCCTTCAAAACCTTGTAAACCGGCTGTTAGGTCGTTTTATGGCTTAATTACTTTCTTAATAAGCTTTAGGTTCAACTCTGCAGCAAACTCTCTATTTGTCAAGTGATATTATCTATTAGGTGGTACATTTTAAGGAATACCTCAAACAATTAAAACATTAGTACTAGACCTTCTAAATGTTCCATGATACCTAATTATATGATCCTAAAATTGTTAAAAAATATAAAGTATAACGCGATAAGTTCAATGTTTAAGTTCGCAGTGATCAAGGTTATTGATATTTAAAGAAATCTTGAAGCCGAAATCCAATAGAACCTTAGGTGTTTCTTGTAAAGTTTTAAAGTTTTTTTCCCTAAACTTTTCTATAAACTATTTAACTATTTCATTAGGAACCTATTTTAAAAAGTTTTAATGTGAAAAAATCTAATCCAGAGTAATGTTGAAAATCATTAAACTAGTGATTTGGCATACCGTTTGTGGACACTGGAAAGAAGAGAGTGTAGATATAGACTCAAGTGTTAATCAGCTCTGTATGTCCCTCCGGCTCTTAGCCGAGTGTAGCGAATTCGAGTCCCTGCTATAGAATTTTTCTTCTAATATGAGCATTATATTAATAGCTAATGAAGCTCTAATTCGTTAAATGCTATGTTTGGTCTATACTCCTATGTGATGTACTTTAAATGTGAAAGAATTCAACAAACTCGAAGCTTTCGAAATGTGATTCTATCGAAAATTGCTAAAAATATCATAAGCATATGACATTACAAACGAAAAAGTTCTATGTAGAGTCAATTCGGAGAGAGAAAATCGTCTGAAACTAAAGAAACAAAAGAAATCTCATACCTTGGGTACAAGGTAATGTGTGGAAACTTGAATTAATTGTTTAAGGGAAAACTGAGGGAAAAAGAGGTATAGCAAGGAAGCAATTAACATGGTTGCGCAACATTAGAAACTGGACAGGCATCAGAAACATTAGCCATTAAATTTATTTAGCAACTGAACGAAAGATATTTCAGGACAACGTTGCCAATATCATATGACCGCTGACATCCAATTATGGATAGGCAGAAAAAGAAGAAGAATGCAAGAGTTTCGAAAAGATGTGATACAACTTTTATAAATAACTCACAGTCTAATAAATTGTATACTTGAAATTTTGAAAAAAGTAGTTAACGCATTGATATGATGTTAATATTATATTCATTGATAGAAAGTTTCATATACGCTCTTCCTCGTTATACCCGTATGACTATATAGTCAAAAGGTATAATAAATTTGCCATTACGTTTGTGACGCAGAGAAGGAGGGGGGGTAGATATAGACTCAAGCGTATGGATCGGATCAGAAGCGAAAAATAAATCGATTTAGCTATGTATGTCCGTCCGTCCGTCCGTCCGTCCGTCCGTCTGTCTGTCCGCCCGTCCGCACGATAACTCAAAAACTAAAGGAGCTAGGATCTTGAAATTTTCGCAAATTCGTTTTTTTGCAATAGCCGTCATCGCTATTTAAATCCAGCCATTTTGGTCCATGGGTTCGGGTAGCTGCCATACAACTTCTTTTTTTATATGAGAATTACTCTGTACCTATTACAGCTGCGTGTCTGAAATTTTGCCAAAAGTAGTTTAGTTTTATGGCCAAAGTTTCTGCAAAATTTGGTTGGTCTAGTGTAGTGGGTTCGAGTAGCTGCCATACAACTTCTTACTTTATATGAGTATTCCACTACACTTACTAAAGCTGTATGTTTGAAAATTTTGTCAAAAGTAATTAACCGGATGATATAATGTATATGTTACGGTCATACGGGTATCCCAGAGTTGACACAGTCTACTCTACTACACTCTTCCTCGTTATACCCGTATGACTATATAGTCAAAGGGTATAAAAAATTTGTCATTACGTTTGTGACGCAGAGAAGGAGGGGGGTAGATATAGACTCAAGTGTATGGATCGGATCAGAATCGAAAAATAAATCGATTTAGCTATGTATGTCCGTCCGTCCGTCCGTCCGTCCGTCCGTCCGCACGATAACTCAAAAACTAAAGGAGCTAGGATCTTGAAATTTTCGCAAATTCGTTTTTTTGCAATAGCCGTCATCGCTATTTAAATCCAGCCATTTTGGTTCATGGGTTCGGGTAGCTGCCATACAACTCCTTTTTTTATATGAGTATTACGCTGTACCTATTACAGCTGCGTGTCTGAAATTTGGCCAAAAGTCGTTTAGTTTTATGGCCAAAGTTTCTGCAAAATTTGGTTGGTCTAGTGCAGTGGGTTCGAGGAGCTGCCATACAACTTCTTATTTTATATGAGCATTACTCTCAACCTAATGAAGCTGGGTGTCTGCAATTTTTCTAAAAATAGTTTAGTGTAATGGCCAAAGTTTCTGCAAAATTTGGTTGGTCTATTGTAGAGGGTTCGAGTAGCTGCCATACAACTCCTTCTTTTATATGAGTATTACACTACACCTAATGAAACTGGGTATATGAAACTTTGCCAAAAAAAGTTTAGTGTAATGACCAAAGTTACTGCAAAATTTGGTTGGTCTATTGTAGAGGGTTCGAGTAGCTGCCATACAACTCCTTCTTTTATATGAGCATTACTCTATACCTAATAAAGCTGAATGTTTGAAATTTTGCCAAAAGAAATTAATCGGATTATATAATGTATATGTTACGGTCATACGGGTATCCCAGAGTTGACACAGTCTACTCTACTACACTCTTCCTCGTTTTTTTTTAATTTTCATTCTCGTACATGATGCTGAAATCAGTACAGGAACTGTGCAATTAGATAAGATAAAAAAAAATTTACTTTAATATTATTGTTATTGTATAAATTTTTTCAAATATATATATTTTTTTTCTAATTTGTTTTGTATTGTTAATTTTTGACATTTGTTAAAAACCCTCATATTCCAATTTTAATAACTTAAAATTGGTTCACAATCAAAAAATGTATAAGATGTTCTTCATCCCTTCTACCTAAGTTTTGCCCTTTTAAATAAAAAAACTAAAAAAAAATTTCATTCAAGCGTACGACAAAAAAAAACATTTTTTTTTTTTAAATCAAAATTTTGTAAAACTTAAATTTAAAATGAAACTATAAAGACAGAATCAAACATTATAACATATAAAAATAATCATCAGATTGAAAATATAGTTTTTGTTGAATATATTTTTAGTCCTGTATATTTTTTGAAAGAAGTGCTCGTTACAGATAAGAAAAAGGACAATGACAGCTCTTTTAATACTTTTATATATTTCTATATATACTTGAAAAGGTATCATCTATTAAAGTTACAGTTTTCTAAAAATTTTTGACAGTTGAAATTTTTTTTATGCCTGTCATTTACACAGAGACAACCCGGTCATATGGAATTAATACACAAATTTGATATTTGTTTTGTTATTTTGTAAAAAAAAAAGTTTTGAGGGTTTAAATTGTTTTGCTGTTGTTTTTATTGCATGTTTAAAGGAAATTGTTGACAAATTTTGGATATTATTTAATTAATTTATTAAAAAAAATAAAAATAAACCAAAATTTTTATTTCATTTCTAATTTTTTAATTTGTATGACTTGGTATTGTAATAAGAATTCGAAATTGTTGGTAGTTACTCTATAAAGATACGTATTGTGTATGTGTGGAAATGTTTTTTTTAAGTATAATAAATTATGTATTTGTATTTGATTTTCTATAATTACTTTCTTGAATACAGTGTATGCCAATGTAGACTGACTGATCGGAAAGTCTTAAAATTTGTTTATTTCAATCAGTGCAGGAACGTGTAAAAATTAAAAAAGCTTATATATACCGTTAGCATATAATTACTGCGACGATGTCTAACATAATAAGAAGCTTAATAACTGCATTTAAGATCTGGGTGCAGTAGACTGAACAAACTGTAGATGCTGTAAGAGAAAGTGTCAACACGGACCGAACTGTGTACAATCGCCAACCTGCTACCCAATTTGTCCAGAACAAATATGACGACGCCACAAACGCTATAATATGCCAATAAGATTAAATTAACTTGGACATAAAATGCAAGCTTTTTGAACAGTCTCAGATTGGACAGTCTTTTTTTTCATTTGGGGTTTCTTGAGGAATCTGGTTTACATCAATAAATCAAAAAATATTCATGAACCAAAGCTGAATTTTTGCACAATTTTCAAAAATTGAGCCAGAAACGTTGGGGAATGTATTGCAAAATATCTTAAAAAAGAGCCATTTATATTATTTAATGAAAAAAGTGCAAAGTTTTTTTAATTTCATTCTATTGAACTTTTTTTTAGATAAGTGATAGATTTATGAAATTTTTGATTATGCATGAAACAATCCTAAAATTAAAGGATATTAATTTTAATATTACATTACAAATACGTATGCATCCAACAGAAATACCACAAGAAAAAAACATGACTGTATTGTTTTAAGGAAAATATATCATTATTCACTAGACAATATCAATTTAAATGGTCTGCATCTCAAAGAATGCATAATACAAATAATAACACAGAACAAATAGTGAAAAACATTAGAAAGTTAGGATTAGACTTTTTTACACATAAAAACTTAAACAACATTGACCGTCCTGCTCCAGAAGTAGCCTGCTCCATTTGGATAAAGGTAATGAAATTTTAAATTTGGTACAAGGGTGTTTTTTTCCTATTTTCATTGTTTTCCTGAAATTTAGCATCAACTGGGGTGGTGGTTCGGGGACCTCCCACGCAGTTCCTAAGACCTAATGAGCATATTGAAATTAGTATAAATAGCAAAGCATAGAACAGCAAGCATATCTTCGAATTTAATAATGATAGAAAATTAAAATTTGGTACAAAAATGTTCTATCGTGTTTTTTTATGATTCTAAAATTTTGGGAGGGATAAAAGTAGTTATTCGGAAAGTTAACTGTCAAAAGCCTCCTTAGATCTAACCAGCATATCTTTGGAAATAATAAAGTATGAAAATTGTTATTTGGTAAAAGGCATTTCTGTTCTATTTGCTTAATATCAGTTGAAGTAGGGCTTCGTGTAACTGTCAATTTAATTTATCGGGTGTATGGTATTACTAATTCCTTTGCATCGGCTTACTGTTATTTTATTACATGTTAATGTAGCACAACAGGGTTACTCTTCGTAATGTATTTCTGTTACAGTGTGATCTTCAACACATTTTGAATGAAATTACTATTAAATTATATATTACATGGTGTGTGTCACTTCTATTTCGGGAAGCTTTTCATATTTGATACCTGAAACTGAATTACAATATAAGCTTTATCATATAATTACATTCGATTTATTTCATAAAGTTCATTGTTTATTTCAAAGAAAATCAAATTAGATTTTCAGCAACATTTTACTTTTATTTTTGATTTTTAAATTATTCTATAACATTTTAATTTACTTTTAATAGAAAGAGACAACAAATCAAGAGCAACGGTGTGGTTTTTCTTTAACGTGCTTGTCGTATTTTAATTTTTAACTTTATTTTTTTTGATTTTCTTACGTTCATTTTAACATTTCTTTGTGATATTTACCCACAGGGGAGAATCATCATCATCATCATCTTCAACATTATTATTAGAAGAGTAAGCAACAAAAAATTGAAATCATCAAGTAAAAGTGCAAGAATAGTAGCCTTCAACTCACCGTCTTTACAATTTAATATATATAGTGTAATGTTACATTGGAATGCTCTCCTGTTTATCTTAAGAGACCGACTGACTGGTGCCACAAGTCTTTCATGTTATGTTATGGTTTTTTAAAGTTTTTGTTTTTGTATATATTGGATACCATTTATTGTGTACATTATTTTGTACATCATTTTTGCCTCAAGTGTGCTCTTTGTTAAAACACACGTAGCTAGAAAGTTAAAAGCATTTTACCTCCTTATTTAATTTTTATTTTAATTTTTCCCTCTTCCCAGACTTTGTACATACTTTTCTTTTATTGCACAAGAAGTTCCTTTAAGATAAAACTTGAGAATGGGGAAAAACTATATTTTTTGCAGGAATTTCAACGTGTTTTTTAAGGTTTTCCTTAATATCTTATGTGCAAGTAGTTCTTGAATACTTAATGTTAATTTTCGAAAAAAGAGTGTGTATATATATATATATATATATATATGTAAACAATGTAATAAATTGTAAGAGTTTATAACAGAGAATGACAAGTGTAGCAGAGTAGTGTATGAAATATGCTTCAGTGGCAAGAGAAAAAGAGTTTTTCTGAATGGAAAATATATTAGAGGTATAAAAACCATTTATGAAGTGCTTTAACAAAAACTTATTAATATTTTTGAAGATTTTAATGAAAATTAAAAGATTAAGAAATTAATGGACTTAAACTCCTGATTTATTTGAATAATAAAACAATTGAGAATTATTAATTTTACATAACTTAAAGTTACTGTAAGCAATTATACTGATGTTTGATTCATAAGATTCAATATGGAAACGAAAAAAGTTGAGAACGTACATATTATTAGGCAAATTACCGATAGATTTTCATGATTTTTATTTAAAATGAAAGATATTCAATAGAAATGCACACCATTCTAAATATATTTTCGAAATTCATTTTTTTCCAATTTTCAGCCATTTAAAAATTATATTAATTCCTTAAGGTTTGAGGTGCAGACAGATACTTATAAATCTTCCACAGCAGCAATATTCTTACAAAAACATTATAAACTTATAGGTACATAAACTTATACGTCTGGATGAGAAACGAATTAAAGTGCAGACCTTTAATTCAAGAGTAATAGTTCGAATCTCAGTGTAAATGAAATAACCTAACTTTTCTGGTTCTCGATTCTACTCAACTACTCAACTATTTATTTGAACTCAACTTGCCTTTGAGTTCAAATAAAGGGCATAACAATTTAATTGAACAATATAACTCACAGATACAGAAATACTTTCTAAAGTCAAAATATAAAATTATATCTATTGAAAATCTAAGATGTTTCTTCATGTTATAAGGTATTGTACTTTCCCATGCATATTTAAATTGTATGTGGAATTCATTTAGATAAATTTAAAAAATAATATAATATTATTTGTCTCCTAGCAGCTATGATGATGCTCCCTGCCAATATTTCTACTTTTTTCCAATTTTTCGGAACAATTCTATATTTTTCATTTCTCATTACGTGGCTGGCGATAAGTTGTTTTGAGGTTCTTAATGTTCGTTAATTACTATTTGAATTGCGGTGATTTTTAGAACAATTCATTCTTAATAAGCCCATGTTTATAGGCCTAATTTATTTTGTTCAAGTATTCTTAAGATGAGGCGTTAATTGCGCTTTAATGTTAACGATATAATTATACAATTTTACGATATTTTCTTATTAGATATGATCTGGCCGGGGTTTGATCTCGAGATCTTCTACTTGGAAACTCGATCTATAGACCAATACGCCATTGGTCAGATAGTGGTATAATAAAATGTTATTAAAAGTAAATAATTAATTTTATAATTTAATATGTAATTCCAATTTACTTATAAGACAATTAAAACACGATATATGGAGTTTATATCAAATAAATTTTTTTAATAATAAATCTTTCGGTACCAATGATTTATTTTAATTTATTTTTTAATTAATTATTTATTAAAGTAAAATTATAACTTTCTCTTTCTCTTTAATTCAAAATATACCTTCATTTCATTTAAAGAAAGTTTATTTCTCTTTATAGTAATAACTTGGCATATTTTAGTTTTGAATTTCTGTTGGTTTTTTTTTTTTGCAAAACTTTTTGAAAAATAATTTTAATATTTGGTCATAGTGTCGCCATATTTGTGACAATTTCAAGGAATTTCTAATCATAAAACTCCCCATTAGAAAAAGAATAGAAAAAAAAAATGACAGCAAAATCAAAAATTATCATGAAACTGAAAAAAATTTGAAAAAAAAAAACAAAGTAAAAATGTAATTTGTAATATAATATGCCTTCAAATATCCAAAAAATTTTTTATTTCTTTTCTAAATATTATACAAATATTATCATACTATCATGTAAATATAGAAATTTTTTTTTTCTGAAGTGTAAAGCTATTTGGTTTTTGGTTAAACTTTTATAATATCCAAATAGTACTTCATATCTACCATTTTTTATGGGTCACCGCTTTTCTTTATAAGCTATAAACTATTTTGTAGTTATAATTTTTATCAAGATTATGATCTTCATTAAAATTTTCTTGTAATACAAACCTATAATAATATCTAAGCTGTCAATTTGTTGTGCGTTTCGCTTTCAGAAATAAGCGTTTGGCTACAGCGACTAGTCGAGACAGTTTCTTTTTAAAAATATATATCTGTAATATAGTTTCCAAATACAGTTCATAAAACATTTTTAGATACACTGTTTAAGTGTATTTCTGCTTAACTCAGCGTTTGGTTAAGCAGAAAGCGATTTAGAGTTCCAACGGTCGAAATGAGTATAAATTTGTTATATTCACTATTGGTGGGTACCTATGAAAAGTTGCTTTCATTAATTGATTCAAACATATTTTACCCTAAGTAAAGTTTGCAATTGCAAATGTCTAATCTGTGAGATCCATAAATTTCACACTATTTTATTCTTCTATGATATGTTGAGTCATGTAGTGTAGTGTGTAGTGTCCGTTGTCGCACTTTGACCTCTTTATAGGTTTCGTAACAATAATTTTTACTGGATGGAGCTGTTAACCTATTCGTAACCCCGATCTTTAAAGATCCGTTTGGTTTGAAAATTTGCTTCAGAATTTGTTATATAATGCGTTGAAGTTGTCATAACTATGTTACAAGGTCAATTGCATTATATAACATTTTCCTAATTCCTGAGATGTCGATGTATCTGGCCATTTAGGTTGCAACTTTTCTTCCCTCCTCCCTTTTCAACCGAGCTTTGGACCGCCGGTGTTAGTACTAATAGCAAAGCTTTACTTTATAACTTTATAAAATGAAATTTGAATTATTAAATTTGAATACTAAAGTAAATGTATGGACTTAGAATTTAGCTGAACAACGATTTTTTTTTTATTTGGTTTTATTTTCATTTATCTTTATATTATGAATAAATTTAAGATTATATTCATTCTCATTTCTTTTCTATAATTCTTTTCCCAACCTCAATTAAAAAAAAAAACATATCATCTAGTCTTTTAAGAACAAAAAATAAGTCCTGACTACTGAGTCTATATTCAAGAATAAAATTACTTTTACTTTACTATTACGTAAAGCGAAAAAAAAAATCGCGTTTACTTGCGACCAATAATTTTTATTTTAACTTTATTTTCTGCCATTTACTCACAGTCACTGTGTAATTGTTTTACTTTAAAAGTATTGAATTGTGTCACTGGACCAGTTTTTCTTTTGACCTAGCCATCAAAATGTTCTCATTGTGAAGAATAAAGCAAAAGCAGGGAGTTACTCATAAAATCGTGCAGATGAATAATATGAAAAGTTTGTTTTTGTTTTTTCAAATGACGAAGAAAATTAATTTCACTAAAATTATTTGCAAAGAAAAAGAGATAGAAATAGAATAGCAAATAGTATATAAATTTTAAGTAAATATTCGGAATTATAAGTAAAAAAATATATACATATATATTCACTTTTTTCTGTGTACTCAAATTAACCGTATTGCATAGGATTTTAAAAAAAAAATTATTTTTTATATTCATAGGTTATAAATTCCTGGATAAATAAAAGTTGTTCCATTTTGTTGGAAATGCGTAAATTCTAGAAATTTATTTTGGTATTTCTGTGTGTCCCTTTGTGAATACGATACTTACGTAATTTTAAAACGATTTTAATAAAATTGATGGTGTAGATGCTTCTTCGTCAATACTCCAGTTAAATTTTTTGATGGAACCAAAATCGACCACGTGAACGGGATGTTCCAATACAAAAACCCTAGACTTTCCGAGAAATATCGAATTTTAAATGTCGAAATTAGTTCACATTTTGGCACATAGACTATTGGTAAACACCAATGAAGAGTAGATTTCATAATATGATTCTAGTGTCATGGGGTCTCGAGATTCTCGGATTTTCCGGAATGTCAAATTCTAATAATTGATTAAAATTTGAGATTTAGCCTATGGTCCAAATGATGTGACCAAGGATTCGGATTGGACCAATAAAAAGTAATTAAACTTTACAAGAAATATAAAACACTTTATAACACAAACCATATTATGCACGAAGAAAAGCTTATACAATCCACCTTGTCTTTTGTCTTCTAATTTTTAAATTTTCAAAAATGGAGTACTAAGGAAAAATAAACATGAAACAAAATACAACATCTTAAGGTGACAGTATCTTTTAAGGTCATAAAGATTCCAGCCTTACTTGTACTTTTAACTTATATGTATTTCAATCAGGAATTTTGGTAATAGTTTAAAAAAAAATATTAATTTAATAAAAACTATTTTAAATTTAAGAATGTTAGATATATCATATCCTCTATTATGAAAACTATCACTTTTAAATTAAATATCCAAATTTTCTATATTTTAATACCAATTATTGTATCTGTTACCCTATTCGTTTGACATTATAGAAAAATTATTATGAAAAAAATAATATTAAATTATTTTCCATTGTTTACTATTTTTCTATTCCAAATATTAAATTTTGTTACATGCAAAACGGTGTATATAAGGTACATTTCAATTGAATATGTATTCATTTATTTAAATATATGTACATATATATAAATCCTTGCTTTGTACATATGTTAATCTTTAATATTTTATATTATTTATACAATGACAAATATTGTAAATATGTTTTTTTTTTTTTTTTAATTTTGTTTTTCTTTAATTTTATTTATTGCGGCATTTAGTAAAATATTTTTTTGGATTATCCTGATTTCTTTCACTGTATATTCATTTGTTTTTCAGACTGACTCAATTATAACATTAGCCGCAACATAAAACATGAGCCAAAATAAAGAGAATAATATGAAAAAAAAAAAAAAACAAAAGACAACCAAAAAAAGATACAAAGAACTTAAAAACATTTGTTTTTGTATAATTTTATAAAGTTCCCATATTAATGTACATATTAATATTATAAGATACATTCAATTGTATATGTATATATATACATATATATATATATATAGTATGAGTAAAATAAGAAAATTTTCTTAATAGCCTTTAATATGAAAAATAGGCAATTTGTGAGAAAATTTTTTTTTTTTCTTTATTTACTTGTCGTCCTTTTTATTTTTTCATAACGGTACTCATAACTTTTCTTAATTTTTTTTTTGTTTTTTTTGTTTTTACTAACATTTCAATTTATAGATGTAAACTGATGGTGGGTATAGAATTAGTCAAAAAGTGGGTTTTTATTTTTACATGGCTATCTTTATTCATAATCTTCATTGGCATACAACATATTGGTCAGCACAACTCATTTTTTATGATTTATTTAACTAACGGAATAAAAATTAGGAGGCAAAATTACAAAAAAAAAAAAAAAAACAAAAAAAAAAAAATTTATTATAATCCTTTGGTTAAAAATATTTATTAATATCTATACAGTGCTGCGAAAAATTTTAAACTCAAAATATGTTTTTTTTTTTAACTGACATTAAATAATTGTGTTCCAAAACTAATGTATTTCACTTACATAATTAATATAACTTATATAATTCACTTATTTATTTACAGCTAAGTGGCACAGTAGTTCATTAAGATCAATTCTAATAATAAAAAAATATCCCAAATTTTTGAAAAATTTATTAAGATCATGTACCAATGGACGGGCTTATTAGCCTATCAGTTGAACAGTCAGCATTTAAAAAAAAGCTTTAAGTTAGTTTGAAAAATTACATTTAGATCTAGACAGTTGACAATTCTAATTGGTTTTTATTAAATCAAATATTCATAGATTATAAAATCTAACGAGATAGAATCTTTAAATTCCTTAGCCTTGGAATCTTATATCTGCTAAAAATTCATTGCATTAATATATTTTTATCATTTTATCAAAAATTGCATCATAATCAATTTAATACTATTTCAAAAATTGTTTATCTTGACATTTAAGATAAGTTTATAGAGAATTTAACGTTAAAATACGACCCTTAATGTTAACGTTGGCTTATCAAAAAAATCCATGTATTAAAACCTGAAATTTGAAAATCCAATTTTTAACCAAACTTTGAATAACTATACCTGGTATAACTTTGAAAAATGGTATACTCGGGAAAACGCGTATAATTTTGATTTTGAATACTTCAAAAATTTTGGATATTGACGTATTTTACGATCATTACAACGAATGTAAAGTGTTTTAGGAATTAGGTTTATTCAAATGTAAAAAAGACTTACACTAAAAAATTGCTGAAATAATAAAGATTTAGAAATACTTACGTCAAAATGAGAAGATAACAAGTTCCTATCTTTTAATTATATTAACTCATTATAGTATTAAGGTATCATTTTAATTTTAATAAAAAAAAAAGACTTTTTTTTTGAAATATTAAATATATTTTTATTTTAATTTATTATAAATAGGTTCCGGTTAATAATGAAAAATTATGTCAAATTTAAATTTCAAATGAAAAATTACCAAGTGCCGCCCGCCACCCCGCTACTACTTCGGCAGGCTTCAAATCTTTTACCAAAATTCTGAATCACGTTGTTCAATAAACTATGTTCTTAATGGTTGAAATCTGCTCGATAATGTTTGTTTTTAAGCTCTTGAATTGTTGTGGGATTATTGCTGTACACTTTCAATTTCACAAAAACCCAACAAAAAAAAATCCAATTTAAAAAAAATTAATCAACCATCAACTTTATGGCACGATTTGTTGGAGCATTTTCTCTACCAAATTTTGTTCGAAATTTCCTAATTACATCTTGAAAACTTTTACCATTTTCAAAAAATGTTGTGATAACAAAAACACGTTGTTCCTTCATGTAACGTTTCATATCAACTAACCGGAATCTATTTAGAATAAACCTAAAGAAACGTCGTAGAAAAATTTCAGGTAGAAAAAAAATGGCGGCAAAATCAAAATGATACCTCAATTTTGTAAACCCCTTACAATATACATCAAACTTATCTGACTGATAGTTTAGTTAGTGGTAAAGTGGCGGCTTTTCAATCGAAAAGTCTCCCGTTCAAATCCTTTTCGGATCATATCTAATAAAAAACGAGGAAGAGTGTGGTAGAGTAGACTGTGTCAACTCTGGGATACCCGTATGACCGTAACATAGACATTATATCATCCGGTTAATTACTTTTGGCAAAATTATACTAAATTATAATACATAGCTAAATCGATTTATTTTTCGATTCTGATCCGATTCATACACTTGAGTCTATATCTACCCGACCCCCCTCCTTCACTGCGTCACAAACGTAATGGCAAATTTATTATACCGTTTGGCTATATAGTCATACCGGTATAAATATAGTGTATATTACAATAATTTAATAAGAAGTCCAAATGTCAAATAGGCAAAGGATTAATATTATCAGGCAAAATATTTACTATTGTCTTGTACTACAAATAAAATAATATTCTTATATATATGTTTAAAAATTAAATTATTAAAGTGAATTTATAATTATTTAACATACTGTATCAATGTACTTTATTTAGATAGAATAAAAATTATTATCAAAAAAAAAAAAAAAAAAAAAAAAAAAGTAAAAAAATTGAAATTTATTAAATTTACTTGAGATTTTCTGAGACAATAAGTCTAAGTGCTTCAAATTACACATGCTTATGTACATATATATATATATCATATATATATAATTTATAATTTATATTATTATATTTAATAGTATGTATAATAAATTTTTGAAGAAGTATATAAAAAGCTATTAAAATATATAATTTATATTTGGTTGAGCCTATCATCAGAACTTCATATTTCAAATTACTTTATTAGAATTAAAAATTGTACAATATATGAATATATATATATATAAATTACTTACTAACTATATATATATATACTTTAACTAAGTTAATAAATTTCCACAAAAAAAAATAAAAAATTAATAAATAAACAAAATACGTTATTCTTCTTAAAACTATATAATATATTATTATTTATAAATGTATATAAGTACTTACAAAATATAAGAGTAATCGGATTTTCTAAAAGTCAATTTAAGATTTATTAATTTGAATAAATGAACTAAAATGAAGTTGTTTTGAAATATTATATTAAATTTTTGTTTATTTGTTATTAAAAAATTAAATTAATTTACTAAATTAAATCAGGCATTTTTTTTAAATATAATTTTAATAACAATATTATTTATTAAATTTTATTACATTAATAAATTTATTCCAAAAAATAACGTATGTTAAATATTAAATGTATAAAAAATGTACTTTTATTACAATTTTACATATTTTTATACATATAAATATGTAATTGTTAATATATATGCAGATTCTTTAATACGTTCAATTATTCAGTTGGACTGTCATAGGTTCAATCTTAGAAACTATACTGTATAACATTTTGATTTAGAATATACACCGCTCTAATATCTCTGAAATTACTGTACTCGCAAATGATACTTAATTTACACTAATGGTTACTATTGTGAAAATGTTGAGTACAAATTTCAATGGTCATTTGGGTACTTATTGAAATAAAAATGAAAAATAAATTAGTTTTTAACTGATATTCTGATTTTAAATATTTTAAAGCCATAATGGATTTTTTTTCACATTTCACATATTCTTCAGTTGAAGCTATGAGGTGCAAATTTACATTTGGTTAATCTAGTACGTTATAGAACTTAAGTTATATAGCCCATACGAGGAACTAAAATAAAGATCAAACATAATTTTTGAAATCCATTTATTAATTAATAAATATCGTAATTATATACAAATAGTACTTGTCCTGTACTTTTTGGAGAAAACGAGGTAGAGAAAAGTGTTTAATGTGTAGATATTTCAACTCTGGGACACCCGTATGAGCGTAATATAGCCATTATAAAATCCGAATAATTACTTTTGCAAAAATTTTAAATGCAAAACTAATTAGACTTTGAGTTGTGTTTAAAAGAAAATACAAGTTTGATGGCAGATATTCGAACCTTTTCCACTACACCGATTATTTTTTATTCAGACATTGGCCATTAAAATTAACTGCTATTAACAAAATCTCAGCCATCCAGCTTCATTAAGTGTAGAGTAATGCGCATATAAAAAAGTTAAATAAATTGTATGGCAGCTACTCAAACTCGGAGACCAAACTTGCTGTATTTCAATAACGATGCCGGCTATTGCATAAAAACGAATTTCTGAAAATTTCAGAAAGCAACTCTTTTATTTTTTGAGTTATTTATTCATAGCTCGAACGATTTATTTTTCCATTCTAATTCGATCCATACTTTTGAGACAATATATGCCGTCTCCTTTTCTACGTCACAAACGTAATGACAAATTTTAAAACAAACAGTTTTGTTTATTTTATGTTTAAAGTTATAAAGTCTTCCCCATCTTTATTCATAATACATTAAAAATAAATTATTAAAATTCTGAATTTATTTTAAATTATGTTAGTTCTTAAATTTTTCACACACATTTAGTGCTGCCGTGTCCATTTATCCAAATATTAAATTATTTCATATTTTATTATTTCCATGCAAAAATAAATTGTCAAAATTTTAATTTTAATTTAAATATAATCTTTAAAAATCATTTCCTAACCCTTTTTATATTCTACATTTTAATTCATAATTTATATTTAACTTCGATTATTAACAGTAAATAAAGTCAAAAATCGAAAAAAAAAATAAATAACAAAAATTTAAAGATGAAAAAAAAAAAATAACAACAAAGAAGGGAAAGAGACAAAAATAAGTAGAACAAAATATAATAGAAAATATCAGTTTGACTCGTGCCAAAAAGTAAAATAACAAAAAAGAAGAATACAATTCATTAAGGTGTAACTAATTCGAATTAAAGGGAAATTGTCCGGTGATATGAAAAATAAGAATGGCAACAATAATAATAATAACAGCAAAAACAACAACAACAACAATAACGATATTGTCACAATTAATATAAAAACTTTTAATACAGTAGCGGATGGTTAAACAACACAAGGTAGTAAATAACACACATGAAAAAGTGCAACTCCTGTAATCTTAAATTTTGGCTGTCACTCAGAATTAATATTATACTAAAAGTGAACATTCTTAAATGTGATTCATTCTTATAATTCTAAACATACAGCAAAATAATGGCAAGAATATCTGTACAGATTTAGATTTTAGATTCAACCCCTTTTTATCTCAAAAAAAAACAAAACAATATTATTTCTTTGTCATTTTATTTTTTATACCCGTGCATATATATATGACATCGGGTATATTAGATTTGCTCCTCCGTTTGTAACGCATCGATCTAGACGAGCTAGATATAGTGTCAAGGGTACGTATCGGCTCAGAATCGAAAAATTAGTCGATCTAGCTATGTGTGTCTGTCCGTCCGTCCGTCCGTCCGTCCGTCTGTGTGTCAGCACGATAACTCAAAAACTAAAAGAGCTACAGTTTTGAAATTTTCACAAAATATTTTTCAATCAATTTCTAGGTTCCCTATTTTTTTTGGTTAAGATCGGACCAAAACTTCGGGTAGCTCTCGAACAGCTAACTTTTTTAACTCCAATATTTTCATACAAAAATTTGAAATATAGCTATGCACCTTGTAACATGAAATTATATGAATTTTGTTTTTTTGTTTTTTTTGTTTTTTGTTTTTGTTACAAAAAGTAGATAACGATTTCGAGTTAGAATTTCATATGATTTAAATGCTGCGTAGTTTATTTAAGTAAGCAAAAAAGAAGACAAAGATTTTTTTTAAGTAAATGTCTTCATAAATAATTTATATATGTATATTCATATAATATGTATATGTGTAATATTTTGAATGAATCATTTTATCAATATGATTATATGATGCTTACTTTGCTTAGGTTTAATATATTCGTGAATTAAAAATTAATTAAAAGAGATAGAATTGAAAAATTAGAGCTAGAGTTTTGAAATTCACACAAAACATTTTTTGGACATTTTTAAGGTTCCCTATTCTTTTTGGTTAAGACCAGACCAAGGTTTCGGGGAGCTGTCACACAACTTATTTAAACCAATATAAATTTCTTCAAAAGTAATTATAGGTACTAGAAAGACGAAAATTACACACGGTTAGTTTTATAATGAATCAAGCACTTATATGAAGTTTCAAAATTTTACGGCTTCATTTGCGGGGGGCTGCCATACAACTTCTTTGCACCAATATGAATTTCTTGGAAACTGAGTATACTACGAGGATGAAAATTACACACTGTTAGTTATATAATGAATCGAGCACTAATATGGAGTTTCAAAATGTTGCGACCCCATTTTCGGGCAGCTGCCATACAAAGTTGTCAATTCGATAACTGTGAATCTAATGAAGCTACGAGGTTAAAATTAAAACTGGGCAGGTAAAGTAATAGGGCAAGTTAGTTGGCAAAGTTGGACATCGCTCGGGCCAACTTTTAGGGTGGGCTATTTTTTTTTTATGGTTATTTTTTTTTATGGTTTTTTTTTTTGTTTTTAAGCAAAAATTATGGTATAATGAATTAAAAATTTAATATTTTTTTTTTTTTATTTAATTTTTTTTAAGCAAAAATTATGTGATAATAAGCTAAATTTTTTTTTAACTATTTTACTTTCTTATATTTTTTTTGTAATATTTATAATAGCATGTGGAAAATAAATAACGGTTAGTGGGTAAGCACGGGTATCTAAAAGTTGACAAGGGCAACTATAATCTTCCTCGTTTTTTCTAAAAATCAGTTTTTCGGAATTTATTGCCATTAAGAATTGTTAAGGGTTGATAAAATACATGAATTATATAAGGGGTTAAAATGTATTTGAGTATTAATTTTTTGTCTCTTTTTTTTTTTTTTGAAAAAAAATACTCCTTGTTAGAAATAGAATATAATTTTATTTTACAGTTACTTTTTATAGGTGACACGATAGAATATTAAGAATAAAAACCAAAATCATATTTCGATTAATTTAATAAATCCGTAACTTTTATCACCTCAGAATGAATGAATTTGAATGAATTAATATGTTTTGCTGTTATTGTTGTTGTTTTTTTTATTGTGTCAAAAAATAAAATGAGATGAGTACAGTGTGTGTGTGAATTGTCAAATAATAAAAATGGCATGAAAAATCACAAATAAAATTTAGTTTCGGCTATTATTAATAAATATAAAAGAAAAAAAAAAAAAAAAGTTTTTATTATAATAAAAATAATAATAGAAATGACAGTACAAATTCACTATACAGAAAAAAAAAAACAGGACATAATTTTCATTTTATATAATGTATTTATAAATGCTCAGTCAATTGTGAATACCTTGTGAATGCAATGTGAATGAATAGATTGTCTGATACCATATAATTTAGTATAGAAATAATAGGATTTAAAAAAAAAAAAGAACATATTTCATGTCCATAATAATAAAAATGGAATAATTTTTTTTTTTTTTTAATATTTTATATTAAACTTTGATCAGTGTTGCAATAAAATTTTAAAGAGTTAAAATATATGGTTACTAATAAATTATCTGTTTATGTGTATTTATTTATATTTATAAATTTTAATAATAAAATATTGTGAATATATTCTTGATGAAGATTTTAAATACTTAAAGTATTAGGCTTTTTCATTTATGTATCCGTACCATAACTCATTAAGTATGTGATGCTGTAAAGTAGACTTAAAAATAATAGACTTAAGTGTTTGGATCGAATTAAAAAGTGTGGCGGGTAACTATTTGTGCTGGTACGAGTATTTGAGCATAGTAATGAAATTAATGAAGTTAATCGGCTAAATTGAGTCTACATCTAATTTGCATAACAGTATCTATTATAATAAAAGGCTAGATCCAGCTGCTAATTCACTTGCTCTTTTTAAAAAAATTAACACTAAATCTCCATCCATAGTTTTTTTTTTTGTAAATGCAATTAAATTCATAAAACATTATTTTTTTCTTTCTTTTAAGATTTTCTTTAATTCATATAATAACTGTTCAACTGTCAGTCTAATAAGCCTGTCTGTACCGTAGGTACATGTTGGAATAGGAGGCTCATTACAATTCTTGTTTTATTTATATTGTAATATTTTGTATTTGAGTTACATAAAACTGTATATCTGTGAGTTATATTATTCAATTAAATTATTTGTTTATATTTTTTGAATTTGTTTTATTGTTATATTAATGTATTTTTTTATTAAAGATATATAATTATTAATTATTGATTGATTAAGCCATTAATTTGAGCCCAATGCCGAATGGTAGTTGAGGCGAGTCAATCCGGGCCTTTTACATGAAAGGTCTGCCCTCTATCCACTGTGTGCCGCCCAACCGTTATTTGATTTTTAATTTCATAAATAATTTAATTTTATGTAACATAATTTGTAATTTACATTAGATTACATATGAAAATCCTAAATGGTGCGTCAGGCTTTCTTTCTAGTATCTTATTAAGCTGGATATTTGAAATTATGAAAAAAGTTATAGCTGTGTATGGCCAAATTTTTTTCTTTGGTGCGATTCCAAGACCTTTCTTTATTCTGCATAATTCAGGCTCTTTAAAGGTTAGGAATCTCAAACTTTTTCAAATAAAGTTTAATTTAATTTCAACGAACCAGAAAAATTTAATTGGTTTAGCGTTACAAGTTCGCGTATCGGTATATACCGCTTAATTTGATTAAAGATGATCAAGTTTAAAGTCGCATTTTTACAACTTATTTGCTATATATTTTCAATGTTTAAGCTTTCGAACTTGAAGATATTGAACTATATTTCATGTAATGAGTTGTATATTTTGTAGTTTATTAGATCAATTCTAAAATACAACATTTTTTTTTCGAGCTTATAGTTTTCTGTTATATTTTCGTAAATTTAATAATTAATTCTACAATAGTTGTTATAAAATTAACCTTAATATATTTAACTTTCTATAAGAATTTTAACATTGTCTAATATGGTCAGAACCTATTCTGTATACCAATTCTCTTCCGCAACTACAAATAAATTTCGTTAATTGAACAAGATTAAATTTGATTAATTTTTTATATTTGGTAAAAAAAATATATTTTAACTAACTGCTCATATGAAATATAATAAGCCTTAGGTATTGTTTTTGCACCAAAAGTTGAATCGGTGTGCAGAAACCCATAAAATGTATTTTTTTTTTATGATATCTGGTTGTGTGTATGTGTGTATGTGTGATATATGACATATGCGTGTATATCAAATCTATTAAAAAAATTTTGCATTTATCTTTTCCTGTAATAGAGGTTGGTACTGTGGTGGACACAGCTTATTTTTTTTCAATTTGAATTTAAAAGGTGCAAGAAATCATTAGTTAAAAATTTTATAAAAATTAAATCTTTTAAGTAAATTTAGCATTAAGCTTTTTTTTTAATAGCGATTGGTACTGTGGTGGATACAGCATATTTTTTTTTTAATTTGAATTTGAAAACAATATTACTAGAGAATGTGTATTCTTTGTTGCATTCTATTCATTATTTATAGTCTTGTAAAGAAAATTTTGTTGTGATATGTTCATATTTTTTTCAGCGTTAAATTGGTATGTCTACAATTTGTTGCTTACAAAATTTTCTCTTAAAAACAAGTAATTTTAGTTATTCGAGTCATCACCATCATCATCTTTTTTAAGAATGGCTAAAATTTTATAATACCACAAATTGCTACACCCACAATAAGGATGTAATAGTTAAAGAAAAAAAATTTAATTATTTATCCGTTTGAACAAATTGTTATGGAATTCATCAAGTCTAAAAAATTTTACTATTTTTTTTCTGTATAACCACAGTCAACATGTATACGATCAATTGTGAGTATGTGAGAAAACGTGGGGGATTTTGATTCTCTACATTTAATTCTAAGGTATTAACTTGCTGGTTCTTTAATGAAAGGATTGATACCATAGCATTTTCTATATCACTTCTCTACTTATTCTTCTTTTTTTTTTTAAATTTATACTTGTATGGTACATGGACAGATTATACCTTATTCCAATAAACTGTATTTCCGTAAATATCCTTTACAGTTATAAAGTGAAAAATTTCAAAATTAAAAATAAATAAAAAAACGCAATAAAATTAAAGAAAAATGTAAAACAATTTATTTTGGTGTTGTTTTTGTGGGTGTTAAGTGTTAAGAGACTGACCAAAATAAAATAAAAAAGAGAAAAATTCTGGCGTAATCTTAGTTGGGTACAAAATGAAAGGTTATTTTAAATCGTAATACAACTATTTGGAAAAAATCAGTGTGCAACCTTTTTGGTTGTTAGATTTTCCTTTAATTGCTTTTTCACTCCTTTACGGAGTATAGGGCAATAACCAAGGCATTTAGACTAGGCTTCAGTTTCTTCAATCATTGTATTAACTAAGCTGTTTATTATTCGGTTTAACTATTGCATAAGTTTATGAATACACAAATGTTAGTACACCATTGAAAACTGGCGTCTTAACCACTACGTCATTGGTAAGATAAATTACATATTATCTTTAATCATATGTAAATCATTCCAGAATCAATAACACAATTCTTGCAATTAGCGGACTCAAATGCCAAATTAAACTTTGCTCATACTATGATACATGCGATAGATGAGTAAGGCGAAATCTGAGCTTTCATAACTTTAATATTTATATAAGGTAATTAAAGAAATCTCCAGGTAAATATGATACACTTGACTACCCTAATCACTCCTCAATTTCAAGGAAAAAATTAAGCTATTGATTAATTTTATTTTGAAACCTTGAAATGGGTTGGTCGGACGTTTATTAGCCATGCACTTAAACTAAGCAAGTCTCAAATAAAACCACTAAAAGAAAAAAAGTTGAAAAAAATTTATTAAAATTTTTTGAACATTTATATTTATCTATAATTTATACTACCTTATGAAATTTATATTGTGTTGCTGAATTGATGACATATGTATGTATGTATATATGCTTATAGAAAATTTTCAGTTTCCCCAATAAATTTGTTGAGGATTTTAATAAAATATGTGTTAATATAATATAAAAAATGGTTTCTACCTATAATTAAAACAGAATTATTTTGTGGTTACAATTTGTCCAAATAGATTTAAATTCTTTTTATACTCTTGAACAGTTTTAGAGTTAATTTCTTTTTGCATTGTTCATAAAATCCCAATTATTTACAATTTTTAGAATTGCAACTTCAGAAAGTGTTTTCGAATTAAGGTTTGAAAAAATCGATTTGGATTACTCAAATAAAAAAGATTTTAATTTGAAATGTTGGCTACCTTAATTTTAAAAGTTTGAATGTCAAATGAGAAGTGCCAAATGTCAAATCAGCATTTTGTATTTTTTTGTAAAAGGTTTTGTTTATTAAAAAAGTTAAATTTTTATTTTATTTATCTATAAATATATATTTCATATATATTAAAAATAATGATATGATAAAAATGAGGCATCTATTGCAATTATATGTAAGTTTTTTTATGCGGATTACGAGGCCCTGCCCAACATAAATATACGGGTTATGATGTTGTTATTTTTACATGTTGTAAAGCAAATCTTGAACCTTAACAGAATGAAAAAAAAACTTAGCTAATATTAATACAGGAAATACTTAAAATATTTTCAACTTCTTAAGCTCCAATTCAGTTTCTGTCTAATTTCCCATTTCCCATCCAATGAGACTTCCTGAAAAAAAATTTCACCGGCATCTCTACGTGCTAACTGTTCACTGTGATAGGCTAAACAGCCTGACTATATATGTGCATGTCGGAACAGGAGAGATATATTCATATAATAGAACTGAACAAAAGAATTCCACATACAATTTAAACATGAGATAGTACTATGCCTTATAACATGTAGAAATGTCTTAGATTTTCAATAAATACAATTCTATTTTGTTTATATTGTAATAATTTTGTATTTGAGTTGTATGATATTCTATATCAGTGAGTTATATTAGTTAATTGAATTATTTGTTTACATTTTGAAATTGTTATATTTTATGTATTTTTTATTAAAGATATATAAATATTAATTAAGCCATTAATTTGAACCCAAAGGCAAATGGTAGCTGAGTTGACTTGAAAACCAGATAAAAGTTTTTTTCACTTTCACTGGGATTCGAACCCGGGGCCTCTCGTATGAAAGGTCGGCTTTCTAACCACTGTGCCACCCAGCCGATTAATCTATCAAATAAGACTTGCAAAAAAATGCAACCTCGGAAATACCTCCTTATTCGTAAATTTAGTTAGGATTAAAAACTTCCAAAAAAAACTAATAATTTTTTCATAGAAATTCACTAAAGTAGAAGTTTCGAACTCAATTAAAAAAATGGGAGGGGTTCTGAATTAAAATAGAGGTCCCCAATATAATATAAATTTCTTAATAAGGCAATTAATTTCTTAATTAGATAAGTAATCCAACTTAATTAAATTATTTTAAAATAAGAGATTAAAAATTAATAGCCTCTGAAAAACATATGAGAATATGAAATATAAATAATTATTTTAATTGAATAATATAACTCACAGAAATACCAATAAGGATTTTATTTATTTCCATCTAAGGAATTTTCTATGTTATAAGCCTGTTTCATGTAAGTTTATAAGTGGAATTCATTAAGATCGTTTAAATAAATACAAGTATCCTTCGGTCCTACTTCGGATAGGGTGAAAGTAGGGTTTCAATTGAAATAAGCAAGGAAGAATATAGGATATGTTATGCATTATTTGTTAGAGGAAAAATAAAAAATAAGATCGAAGGACTTCTCAAAATGTGAAATATTAAATTCAAAGTGCAAAAAATTACACTTTGGTGCATTGTATTTCATTGGTAAACAAGATCCCAGGCTATTATTTCATTAATTGTGGATTCCAAGGCTTTATTTCATAGGATCCTAATTAATGGGACCCAGTTATTCACTGTCATTTCATATGAATTTTTTTTAGCAAACTTTTATAAAATTGATGATGAAGTTTTGTATTGCAAATCTTAAGTCAATCTTGAAAAACAAAAGATTATCTAAGAATATTTATAGAATTTAAGCTGCTCTGTTGTAATATTGATATATTTTAAAAACAAAATATCTAAATTTTTTAAACACCTTAATTTAATGAGCGTAAAACAATATTTTTATTCATTTTTATGATAAAAATGATCATTAAAAAGCCAAAATAAAATGTAAAATAATTTTTTTAATGGTGCCATTGAGGCAATATATTGACAATACAGTTTATGAGTTTTTAAAATACAAAAATTAGGTAATAAAATGTATTTAAATTAATATATTCTTTGTTATAGTTTAACTATCTTTAAATTAGATAAAAAGAATTTTATAATTTTTTTTAGGGTGGTCTAATATATCTAAATAATATTCTAAATAATAATAAAAAGTTTTTATAACAATTTTTATAAATTTAAATATCATGACAGTGCTCAAATATTACATTTTATTAACTCATTTATTTATTTTATATTTTGTGAAACAAAACAGATAAGATTTTGAAATGTTAGTCAAATAGTATCGTTTTCTAAAGCCATTGTATGTTGGATACTATTATTTAAGTTTAATTAACATTTTGTACTTTGTTTATATTATATGTTTTTACATTTACATCCTATAATTGGTCACAATTGGGGGTTGTCAGAAAAATGATAGAATTTTAAATTATAATTTCATTTAAAAACTCCTTTGACCTGTGTATGGTATCCGTACCTTTTCAACAAACCGTTTACTTAACCAACACGGCATCGAGGCTGTGTCACCTCTTCCATTTTTAAAATATTTAAATTATCTTTAATTCTCTTTGATTAAACTAAAGTCCTTATTATTTTTTACATGCCTATATAAAGTTAGATAATGTATATAAAACCACCAAAAGCTTAGTGAAAGTAAGAGATTCTTTTTGGGTAATTATAAACTTTTGCGATGAAATCCACCATCTTTTTAAAAATATACTTGGAATGGATGTTAAAATTACCAAGATTGATAAGTTATGAGAGCCATGATTAGGAAAAGAAATAAGGAATAGGATTCGGGAATTTAAGATTAAATTGCCTTAATTTGGATAAACGTTCTTCACCATCTTCCCAATTTCCAATTTAATGGTGTAAGACTGATTACCTGTCACACTTTTTGTTCTTAATATTGAAAAATTTTTAGACAATTTTCAATTGAAAAGAACTATAATCATATATTTAAAACTTATTTCAAATTATATAGTCGTAACGGTTTTTTTTTTTTTTAAATTTGATATATAAAAATTGCATATTTTTGGGGGCTCAAGTAAAAATTAATAAAAGAAGTACAACCATGTATTCATATATCTAAGGTCTGACATTATATTATTCTAAAACTTTATAATAAAAAACACAATTTTATAGAAATAAGGAACTAAACTCGAAACAAGAAAATATAAATTTAAATTTTTATATTATATTTTACAATGAGAATAAAATTACATTTCATTTTGGTTTTTGCAAATTCATCCTCTCCGTTTTTTCACCCCTTCCTACCAGAACAAAATAAAAAATTAAATAATCAAAAAAAAAACTAAAATATGGTTAATATGGTAATAAAAAATGTGTTTAGATTAGGTTTTTCTTTTTTTACCACATATTATACTTTTATTTTGTACAACTTATATATATACATTTCTATGACTTATGACTTATGAAAATTTGCATATCTGTTAGGTTGTTTTTTTTTTTTATTTTTATTTTTAGTTTCATTTCCATTTTTTTTTCTTTTATTTTCTTATTGTCCTTAAATTCTTCCCTTTTTCCTTTTAAGTTTTTCTTTTTTTCTTTTTATGTTATTAAATCGCACTTTATGAAATTCTAAAGAAAATTTATTTTATTAACAATTTTTTTTTTTGCATGTTTATATACAATATAATATGTTAATATATATGTTAATATATATATATATATATATATGTTAATATATATATATATATATATATATATATATATGTTAATATATATATATATATATAAATATAATATATATTTTAATGTCACTTTAATAGGTATGTGTACGAACTAAAAAGAAAACTATATTTAAATCAAAAGTAAAAAAAACAGGATATTCACAAGAAATTACTTTACGTATATTATGATAAATAATGTTATACATATATATATGTATATAATATATGTATATATATAAATTTACATATAATTTCATATGCTGATATATCAAATGAATCTAAATTGAAATGACAAAACATATATTAGAATTTCAAAATTTTGATCGTAATCATGATTCCAGTAATCATGTAATGTTTTTTTTTAACTGGAAGTCTGACTGTGTATACTTCACTGGTTTTAGAACCATGGCCTGGGTCCAGGTTGGGATCGAAATCTCGTTTTAATAAGAAAATCGAGTAGTCGTTCAGAAAATCTTATTTTATAAAATTTCAATTTTTAAAAAAATCTCGTTTTGAAAAATCTCTTTGTTTTATATACTGGATTTGCTATTCTGATTTTGTATCCAACTCTAAAATCCTTAAAAATGAGATTTTTAAAAAAAAAACGAGATTATCTAAAAATAATATTTCTCTAAAATCGAGATGTTCTAAACGAGATTTTCTAATAAGAGACTGTCAAAAAACTAGATATCTCTAAATCGAGTTTTTTTTAAAAAAAGGATTTACTTAAGCGATATTATGTGACGCTCCCCACTTGTCTTAACCTCATTTCCCCAAAATTGAAAAATATGAAAATTTCAGACAGACTAAACTCATCTTTCCCTTCCAAGCAACTTTATATTTAACTATTCATAAAATTGTTTAGACTTAAGCAGCAATATATATATATATATATATAAATTTTTTTTTTAAATATTTTATTTATTTTATTTGTTTAAATCCGATTGGTGGTGAAGTGGTTAGAACGTCCTCTTTTCAATATATACCATAATATAAAATATATACCTGCCACTCCTAAAGAAGAAATGCTAAATCACTCGCACTCATCACATTGATGACAACAAAAACTTAAAAAGAATTCTTAAATGCTAAAATGTAATTTGTACATGGCTGACCAATATGCCAGCTCTCACAATTTATTTAGAACTATATTAATATAATCTCTTTTGATGTTTTAATATTGATATTTTGATTTTAACATAATATATTTTAGTTTTAATTTAATATTAATATAATTGAATTTATTGGAAAAAATTTTTTTATATAAAAACCAATTTTTTTTATTTATATGTTTTATAAAAACTTAAAACTAAAATAACCTAATACTTATACCTATACCTAAACCTACAATAACCTACGTTACATCTAAATTTTTTCCACAAGTATGGTTTTTTAATTTCTAATTTATTTTTTGCAGGTATATACATATCATATTTAAACAACTCATTGTCATTAATATTTATTATATTTAAATTTAAAGGTATTTGTTTTATTTTCGCGTTTCTTTTATAGTGGTATAAAATCGGAATATTTTGATTATTTTCAATATAATTATGTTTGTCCAAAAACACAAATCCTTCTGGAGGCAAAAAACCTGTAACTAGGCAGTTTTTAATGTACTCAAAATTTTCGTACCATGGATGGCAGATTAATGAGTTCTCGCATGATTCACTACTCCTTGGTATATGGTTACGTATGAGACGAATGATAAAATTGTCGATTCTAATTATGTTTGCCTTATCATATATAAATTTATTTGAATAATAGTGCATATTAGTGTTAGGTTTTCTATTGTAATTTGTACAAACTCTTAAACACTTGCGTTCGAATATTCTTAATTTTTCCATCAGAAGCATTAACATTATACCATATTGGACAGGCATATGTTAGTACTGGACGAATTAAGGTTTTGTAGCAGAGCAATTTAACATTGTTGCAAAGTGTTCTGGAAAAGAACAATTTTCCTAAATTAATAAAAGCGTTATTTGCTTTTCTTATTTGATTTTTAACATGATAGTTAAAGTTTAACAAATAATTATAGTGAACTCCTAAATACTTACAAAGTTCTTAATTTTTGTTTTGTCTGGAGTTAATATATAAAAATCTCTCCAGCATGATTTAACATTATATTTTACCTTGTTAATAGTATTCCTGAATAACATAGTTTCACATTTTTGATAATTTACTTTTAGCTTCCAAAGATTACTATAAGATATCACTTTATAAAACATTTTTTGTAAAATGTATTGTGCATCTCTTAGATTATTACTCGTTGAGTAAATTGTCAGATCGTCCGCAAATGCTATACTGTAATTGGGCTCTAAATTTTTATTTAGAGAATTCAGTAATTCGCTTATGTATATATTGAACAAAATAGGGGAATTTACGGTGCATCGGATAATTTGAATTCTTTGGATAAATGATTATCCGACCCCCATGTGCTAAAAGTTTTACCTCTAATCATGTTGTTAATCAGAATAACTAAATGTAAGGGATATTGATACTTTAAGAGTTTGTATATTATACCATCAATCCAGACGGTGTCAAAAGCTTTTAAAAATAACATTGTCGTGTCATTTATGTTGTGCATACTTAGAATTTCATATCAGTATCCGAATTAGTTTTAACCTTGAAAGGTAAGTTGTACGTAAAATTTTTATACTCAAACGAACCAAAGTTCAAAATTCCTTCTTATGCTTCGGACGCTGTAAAACAGACAAGATATTTATAGACTAAAAAGTAAGGGCTGGTATCGAAAGTGATGCCTAGTGTTAGCTGCTAGCATTGCTCAATTCGCCTGTCAGCATGATACTGAGATCTATAGCATCTTAAAATTTTCACAAATTCATTTGTATTGTAACCGCTATTCCTATTGAATTTAAACATTCTGCTCAATAAATTCGAGTAGTTGTCATTTAACCTAATTTTTTATCTAATAATACTTGGTATTTTAAATTTGTCCAAACTCAAATTTTTTACACTTAGTGTATGAGGTTCGAAGTTTCCAAACAACCTCACTTTTCTTCAAAAGATCTTAATAAATATTTTTAAAGATCAGCCCAAAAACTGATAATTTAAACAGACAGATTTTCCAAAAAATATAAAAGTTGTAAAATTTTGTAAATAAGAGTGAGACAAGTAGAGATAACAAATTAAAAAATAAAAACAAAATCTACTCTTATTTCTCTATATTCTATACATAAAATTTCACTTTATTTTTTATTTCATTCTAGCACACATTTTTTTTTTTTTTATATTTTGTTTTTTTTTTTTTTAATTTGTATCGTATAGTTGTTCAAAAATTGCAAAAAATAGTAAAAAAACGAGGAAGAGTGTAGTAGAGTAGACTGTGTCAACTCTGGGATACCCGTATGACCGTAACATATACATTATATCATCTGGTTAATTACTTTTGGCAAAATTTAAAACATACAGCTTTATTAAGTGTAGTGTAATGCTCATATAAAAGAAGGGTTTGTATGGCAGCTACTCGAACCCTCTGCAGTAGACCAACCAAATTTTTCTGTAACTTTGGCCATTACACTAAACAATTTTTGGCAAAATTTCAGACTCTCAGCTTCATTAGGTGTAGTGTAATGCTCATATAAAAGAAGGAGTTGTATGGCAGCTACTCGAACCCTCTGCAGTAGGCCAACCAGATTTTGCACAAACTTTGGCCATTACACTAAACTATTTTTGGAAAAATTTCAGACACCCAGCTTCAATAGGTATAGAGTAATGCTAATATAAAATTAGAAGTTGTATGGCAGCTACTCGAACCCTCTGCAGTAGACCAACCAAATTTTGCAAAAACTTTGGCCATAAAACTAAACTAGTTTTTCCAAAATTTCAGACACGTAGCTGTAATAAGTACAGAGTAATACTCATATAAAAAAGGAAGTTGTATGGCAGCTATCCGAACCCATGGACCAAAATAGCTGGATTTAAATAGCGATGACGGCTATTGCAAAAAAACGAATTTGCAAAAATTTCAAGACCCTAGCTCCTTTAGTTTTTGAGTTATCGTGCGGACGGACGGACAGACGGACGGACGGACATACATAGCTAAATCGATTTATTTTTCGATTCTGATCCGATCCATACACTTGAGTCTATATCTACCCCCCCTCCTTCTCTGCGTCACAAACGTAATGGCAAATTTATTATACCCTTTGACTATATAGTCATACGGGTATAAAAAATTACAATTTTTTTAGTGATGTAAGAATTAAAATGATTATAAATAGTACCGTTATGTGTGTACATAATGGTCCTGTTATTTGTTACTTGGTTTTTTTTTTTTTTTCTTTTTTTTTTGGATATACACATACATAATAATATATATATATACAAATTATTATACACGAGGTTATTTTTAATTTTTTACTTTATTTCAATTTTTTTTTTTTTCATTTTTTTATAATTTAATATTCTTATATGGCTATTTCTCTTCCTTCCGAATGGTATGAATGAGACAAGAGAATGAGAAAGACAACTATATATAGAATAGTAGTTTAGAATGTAAGTAAAATATAATATAGAAAAAAAAAAAAACGCATTACTATTTTGTGGTTTCGGAATTCGTTTTGCCTTGACAATTGAGAATTTTGAATTGTCGGCGCCGTAAGTATAATTTTATTCATACACTATATATATATATATATATACATATGTTCATATAATATATTATATATGTATTTGTTTTATATATATACATATATATTTAACATTTTCTATTTTGTACCAGTTAAAAAAAAAAAAAAAGAAGAATTCAATTAAAGTTCTTTCACATAAAAGAAATAATTTACACGTTACACACGATTCTTTATCTTTGGTCTTTTCTTTTTTTATTGTTGTTTTTTGTTTTTGTTTTTTTTTTTTTATTTTTTTTTTTTTTAAATACTGAGCCCTTGGAAATGCAAGTATTTGTTTTTATTTAATTTCATTTACCACCTTGCATTACGTTCTGGCATCCTATTTACCATAATGTACATGAACCATTTACCCTTTTAATATTTTCTATCTTTGTCTAACATTTACAATATTATGAATATGGATAGGTTCATTTCTTGTTTTTTTTTTTTTTTGTTCTCCGGTGGAATACTCTTGTATCAATGGAGCAGTGTTGGATTTAAGTAGAAAATCTCATTTAAAAAAAAAATACAAAAAATAATAAAACAAAAAAAAAAAAATGAAATGATATCAGGGGTACCAACAGGAGGAGAACGTGTAAAACTCTTTTTGGCATGCAAATGGTAAGTAAATTATTAGATATCATATGGTGAAAAAATTATAAAATATTAATTTTTATTATTATATGTAGGTATTATAGTTGTTGTTGTGTTTGGTTTTAACTCTTTGCATACACAATACAAATTTGATGTCCCATGTTGAATATTTTTAATGGAATTTTTATTTGTTTTTGTTTTTATTTTTTTTTATTTAAAAATATTTTTCAAATTTAAAATTAAAACTTAAATTACTGATGGACAAAATATTAAAATTTGGATATATTGTGTCCAGAGAAAGACATCCTGAAGAGTTTGAAATTTAAAATGCTTAGAGATTATAATTTTATATAGAAGACAATGATTGAAATTGTTTTGTATATTGAATAGTCAGTGTCTACATCATAATATATAAAGAATATAGAGATTCCAAAATTAAATTTTGAATCTGAGATCCTGAATTTAAATTTCAGTTGGATTTTTAAAGCATAATTTAAATTTGAAAATAATTTTTAATAATGAATATTTCTAACAAATGATTTTACTTTCTTAAAATGGGTAATTAATAATTCACAACCTAGTAATTTAGTACGAGTAGGACTGTTAGTACGAGTAGGAGTCCAATTATAAAACTTGTTTATCTTTATCAGTCATATCCAGGGATTTTCTGTTAAATCGGTAAGAAGGGGCTCACATTATAATTTGAGTAGATAAAAAGATAATTAATACGTTAAGTAGATTTATTAATGAAAAGTCCAGATGACTTGTTTATTTGCTGTTACGAAGTTCTGACTCCTTTGTCAAGTGCTTGTAGCTGTAACATAAATAATAAATAACAACAGGAACCTCATGCCAGTCAACAATCCGCTTCTGTAATAAATTTAATTGCCAATATACATTAGGTTTCAACATTTTACAGTAAGCCTGGTTCCCATTTATATGACTATTAAATTTATTATACTGAACCCTGTTTTAGGTCCTAAACTAGTTATTGCAATAGTATAGTAAATAGTTTCTGCTGAAATTTATATGAGCCTATGTTCTGCTCTATTTTCTTTTTTAACTGAATTTTATGACTGTATAACTGATATATAATATATAACATGCTTTAAATATGTTTTGAACATCAATTTATATCAATTTTATATTTTTTCTTCTTGAATTTTTTTTTGTTATATTTTTTTTTCAATGCATATACATTATGATAATATTACAGTATAATTATACAATTTTACGATATTTTTTTATTAGATACGATCTGACCGGGGTTTGAACCCGAAACCTTCCATATGAAAGGCGGCGTCTTTACCACTACGCCATTAGAAAATGGAGTAAATTATAACCTTATTATGTGTTGTAGAATTTTACTCTCCGTCTCACTTTTTATTTTTCAAAAATAATATAAGGTGAACACTTAATTCACAAGTTTAAAATTAGTATCACAATCATAATGTGAAATTTTGGTAATACAGAAATTTTATAAAAATTAATTTCTTCTGAAAAAACTTCTAAGCTTTAAAAATTTCAGAAGTTTCTTTAAGGAATCCATTTGGAAGAATATAATGTTGTATTAAAATTAACAAAGGTAATTTAAAATTAACAAAATTTGCTTATAGGTAAAATATCAGATTCTAAATTGATTTATTATTGAATTCAGATGAAATTAAGCACAATATTTCAGATTTAAATCTTTTTCAAATTGTTTGAAACTTCATTATTAGAATTCCTAATATTAAGTGTAAACTTTAAATGTAAATCTTTTCTATTCGGAATCAATCCTTGGAGACAAACTTATATTGATATCATATATAGACTCATATGTCAATTGTAGGATTAAAATGTATTCCACCTGAAAAACTTTTATTTTATTTTATTGTTTTTGAAAATAAATGTCCTAGAGATGATAATAAAATTTTATAAGAATTTTTACAAAACTTTTGATAGCTTTTTAAAGATAGACAATTGGCCATTTGGGGGATTTAAAAACTAAAAACAATAACAACAACAAAAACCAATCATTCTACAAATTCTTTTTGAATTGTGTTGTTTTTTTTTTATATTTTGAATTAACTTTTACGAGACTTTAATAATAAACGGATGTCGAATAAATCCTGACAAATGGGGTCAATCTTTATTATAAAATAAAAACATCTATAATAAATATTTTATAATGTATATATTTATACGTTTATGTGAAGAGAAAAGTAAATCTTCAATAAAAACTATTTAATTTAACTTAACTTACCTTATTGAGAGGAAAAATTCGATCAAATGGGCCAATATCTTCCCTCTACCTAGTTTAAAGAATATTAAAACCATTCAAAAAGATAAACGAAGACAGGGGTTTGTTCTCAATGAGTTTTTGGAAGTGGGGTCAAAAAATACCCAAAAAAACAAAAAAACAAAAGTTTTATGATAAAGCGACAATAAATTGAAAGATTTATGTAAGTTTGTTGTTTACGTCTGCAGGTTCCCATATAAATTCAGATACTCCTAAATAAAATCTAAAAGATAAAATTAAGAAAAAACATATATTTGTATATAAATAAATAAAATAAAAATAAATTATAACTGTGTACACGTATTGACGTATATCCTTGAAAGGAAATAGGTAGGAAATTGTAAAAAACTAAATATGTATTTAAAATAGTTTTAATCAAAATAATAGGTATATTGTAAATGAATTAAAATATAAGCTTATGTACCTAATGGAATCAAGGTTATTAAATTTTTCGAATTTATATGGGATTTCTAATATTGCAAAACCCCCATGTTAAGATGGAATGCGTCAGGGCATTCGTTTCAAATCACTTCAATGAATCGCTTATTTTTTTACGCCCTAACTTTTAGTCAGCAAGCATATCTATACCATAGGTCCATGTTGGAATAGAAGGAAAGATATTGTATAAATTATTGAATTATACGTGCCATTAATACGAATTAAGTTCAAGCACTGAAGAGATTTTGTATGTCGTTGACGGAATTATGTATTTGCAAAAATAAATTTGTTGAAATTAAAAGAAAACTTCTCGGTACTCGGGATCTCGATCTTATAACATATGAAAACATAAAGATTTGAACTCATTTCACATAAAAATGCTATTAGTTATTGGTTATGCGGTATGCTCATAACTTGGATTGAACGACGAATGGTGGCTACTGGCTGGATCGAATCAAAAGCTAGATAAATTTTATTTCAACTTTTATTGTGAATAAAAAAAAATCCCTTGAAAAAGGGATAGACACTCCAGCCATTATGCTATACAGCTGTAATTTGTTTTTATTTTAATGGAGAATATAATGCTTTTCTAACATATTGGTGTTCCGGCCCGTTGTGTATCTCAAATTTCCGATTAACATCGACTTACTAGATTTCAATTACGATATCTACGAAAATACATTAAAAAATTCGTCTTTAATGACTCTTCAAAACTCTTCAATGTACCTATAATTTTGTTTAGAACTATTTCAATATTTTATATATAATATTATTGGAATGTCTAGGAAATTTTTATGCCCATCAAAAAGCTTATAAGATATTGACAAAAGGTGTTTTTATAGAGTCAATAAATCTTCGAGATAAATTGGTTTCTAGTTTTTTTTTTTTTTTTCTTTCCTTACTTTAATTTCAAAGTAGGATTAGATGATAGAGGAAGTAAGAGGCAGTCAGGATATATCGAAACACTTCATTAGTTCCTTTTAATGGATTCGTATATATAAAAAATATATATTTTTTATATTAAGTTTTTAATTCTTATAATATTATATTTTGCTGATATAAACAACTTGAGATTCATTCTTTGTCCTTTTCTTTATTATTTCAATGTATTGTTGTTTGTTTCTTGGAATTTTTTTCAGCTTGAAATGAAATTGAAAAGCGGCGATACGTTTTTGTGAGTAAAAAAAAACTAAATACAACTAAAAATTAAGTTGTTTTTCAATTTTATTGAAGTTTTGTAAAGGAAAAAACATTACAGTATTGCAAAATATATAATTTATAGCTTTTAAACGAATATTTGTGTAATTTTTATTTATTATTAATTTATATATGAATCATATGTAGTTTATATATGAATCATATGATGATGGTGTTTCCTTTATTGTATTTTAGACTTTAATTCTGTAAATTCTAAGTAAATTCTGAAATACAGCTTTTAGTCTTAAACTTAGTTTAATAAGAGATTACTTATACTCCAGAGATTCTAACTCGGTTCTGCGGCACCAACCTTGTTAATTGTTAATAAATAACGAATTGAATGATAAAATTTTTGGATAAGTACAAGTGTGTTTTACTAATTGAAACTTTATTGAGTTATGATAAGATATGGTCTTGGTGCACAAATATAATTATCAGAAAAATTATTATTTGGTAAATAGTTCGTGCAATTAAGACCGGGATAATATTGCCCCAGACACTTATCACTGATTAAATTATTACTTTTTTGATAAGTTTTGGTTAGTTTAATTGGTAAAAAAACACTTATTGTTGTTAATTTTCTTTTTATGGGGTATAGAATGTGATGTGCCATAAAGGTACAGGGCATAAAAGCGGTTAATCTTATAATTTTATAAAATGTAGTTTGGCTTTTGTTCATTATATTTCCTTTTTCTTTTTTTTCACAATTACACGTAGGCCTTGCGGCCCGTTGTGCATTCCACTTCCAATATTTTTTAAAAATTTTAAAGTAATATTATTTATTTGATTTATATTATATTTTTTCAATCAAATATTTCATAACCTGTACCGAGATCGTATCTGAACCCTTTCGGTTAGTAAGCCAAATGCTTACTCACTAACCCACCGAAGCTCCTTAAACAACACTTACTTATGAAAAATATATCATTGATTATTTGATTAGTGATTAGTGTTTGATGCAACAGAGTCCTAATTAATATCTTTACTCCTTTTTAGCACATTTTCAAAAATTGTGTAAAAATGCGCCTATATAGCTTCACTCTGTGCGTCCGTCCGTCCGTCCGTCCGTATGTTTACAAAAACTTTTACACCGTTTGAAATAGAGTAAAAAACTTTTAAACATGGGTAGGTATTGCAAAAAAAATAACTTCGTAGAAGAATTTTTTTCTGTAGCCCCACCTGTTACGGGGCTACAGTCCCCCAAATTTGGGAAAAGCCTTAAATTTAAATTGTTATAACAAGAGTTGTGTTAGATATATTTTCAATCTGAAAACGGCAAACGATAGCTGGTTTTATAAACTTTATAAAATTTTAAAAGGCAAATGTTTAGGGTTGCCATACGGTACTTAAATTTAACATTACGCAAAACTCATTTTTGCAAAATTTTTAGTCACATATATCTTCTAAATGGTTCAAGCTAGGGTCTTGAAATTTTGGGAGAAGTTAGATATTTAGAAGTAGGAGTCAGTTAACAAAATTTTTTGTCAAGCCCAATGTTTAGAAGCTATAAGGGCTCGAAAATTTAAATTTTGATATTTTTAAACACCTACAACTTGAATACCTGTTTAAATATTTTTTCCTTAATATACAAAATTTAAAAGATTTTCTTAAATTTAAAAGGGTTTCTTTAAATTGAAAAAATTGTCTCTCAGTTTTAACCATTTTTGCCTAAATAGTAAAATTCTAAGTAAAATTCCAAATTTTGGTGGAATTCACAATTTAATTCCTAGAACCTAAAAAAGTTAGGGGGAAGGGGAGTAGTGAGGATTATATCCTTGAGAAATTTGAGAACCTTCCCCATGGAGGGGCTACTAGGACTTAAAAATTAAAAATTTACTGTTTTTATAGGTAAGCAGTAACTTAGTCACCAACGTATATATTTCCTAAATTAAACGTTAATATTGAAACTTCAACATTATATTCCGATAAAATACTTAGTATGAAACACTATATTATTTTGAAAATATGCTTTTTTAAAAACCCTTGGTTTTTTTCATCACTTGTTGTTTATACGGACTAATTTCTTAAATTTCTACTTTATGCGGTGGCCGAATAATAAACTTTACATTTTAATAAACGAAGGCAGCGAGGATTGCTATTCTATACAGATCGAAAATCTTATGCATTTCGGAAAATTCACTTCTATACAGATCACAAATGAGTATTGATAACACTTTGTATGTTTAAAGGTGCACATCGGCTATAGCGTTTGTTCAAAATCACCAAAAGCAGAAGAATATAATAGTCTAATTTATTATTTGTGAGTATTACTATAGTTTGACGTTAGAATTGATTACATTTTGTTTGTCACTTGTCACAATTTATACTATACTTTCAAAATTGTAAAAATTTACAAATAATAAAAATTTCAAAGTTAAATAAATGATTACATTCCTGTACTAAGTATATATTATAGAGATGTACATACACATTTAAACATTCATATGAATAACATGTTAATGAATAATTGTCAATACAAATTAAATAATTGCCATTTTTAAATTTATCTTTTAATAAGTTTGTTATTGAAAATAAATAAAAATAAAATTTAAAATTTCAAAATATAATCAAAATATTATTAAATGCATTTGATTCCAAATCCATCTAAACTTATATTGCATCATAATAATATAAAGACATTAAATTTTCTTGTTCGTTTTGTTTCTTTTTCATCTTTCACATCAAATTTTCAATGTTTATACATTTGTTTTGATTCGTTTTTCCCGTTATAATTTGTTTTATTATGTTTTAATATTCATTAAACTCAATTATAGTGTACATGAATATTAACTTATTTATACAGTTGTGGCAAAAAAAAATGGAAATAAAAGTAATCTACACTATGTAAGTAGAATGAAAAAGGAGTATAGGACATTCACCACGTCTGTATCAACGGCTTATATATTGTTTTTTAATCTTATTTGAAATTACGATATAATTATACAATTTTATGATATTTTTTTATTATATATGATCTGACCGGGGTTTAAACCCGAGATTTCCCACATGCAGAGCGGTATCTTTACCACTACGCCATTGGTTAAATTGATAAAAATGGATAGGTAAAGTATAATTGAAAAAAAATCTAGATTATATAGAGAATTTAAGATTTTAAAACCAAATATTTTTTTGCCACATTCTGTAGTATTTTTTTTTTAAATAGGTTTTTGTTGCGTTATTAGCCACCAATCTTAATTAGTCGTTCTTCGTGGCCAAAAGATTTTCCATATAATATGAAGACATTTGTTGATGAAAATCTCCAACGTTTTTATATAGCAATCGCTCACTAGCTGGATTCATCTGCCACATATGCGAATAGATTTCTCTGTAGATCTCCATATTCTTTAAAATCTTCCGAAATCTGTTCTTACTAGATTCAGCCAGTTTGTTATGTGTTCGCTTAGGTATTTCTCCATTTTTAACTCATATGTTCCTCAGGTGTTTGATGTTTTCCACATCTTTTATTCCTGAGTCTTCAATTGTGATGCTATTTGGATTAGTTGCATTCTCATCATTTTTGTTTTACTCATATTTATTCAGAACCCCACCTAGTCTGCACACTTTTACAATTATAATTTTATCTTCTTGGTTATACTCATTAGACTTTATTTATTTTAGAAATTATTTCAAAATTTTTGACTATAACTGTTTATTGTCTAAAGATATGTGTGTGACATTTGAAATATTTTCTTTTTTTTTGATTTTTTTGTTATTCAAAATGTTGCATTTGATGTATTTTTAGTAATAAATTTCACTTTGATGTCCAAAATGAACTATTGAAATGTAAATATTTGCACATCAGAGGAACGCAAACAATTTTTCTAAGAATATTTTGCAGTTAACTTACAAATCTGTGAATTATAACAAACAAAAAAAAAAAAAAAAAAATTATAATAATAAAGTAATATAAAGTAAAATAAAAAAAAAAAGTAAATAAATAAATACATAAAATATGTTTTAAAATAAAGTGAACATGATTTTACTTTGTTTTTCTTTCTTTAAATGTTCACCTTGTGAGCCGACGAATTTTCTTTTAACAAAAACAAAAATTAAAAGAAAAACTTCTGTATAGTTTTAGAATTAAAAAAAAAAAAAATTTAATTTTTTTAAGTTCTTTGTTTTTATTAAGGTTGTGATTTTTTGTTTGAACACTATTTTATAAATATACAAAGTATAAACATGATGCTTGTTAAATGATTTGTAGTGGATTCAGAACACAAAAATTTTTATGAATTTCTGTCACTAATTAAAATTAGCCTTGCCGTACTTAATTCTTAGTCGAAAACTGCACAACAATTTTTCTCATGAGTAATTACCGCTTTCAATATACTCGTAGACTTAGGAAATTTTTGAAGTTATCTCACTAGCAATAAGCACTAGCACTACGTACTATCACTACTTTCCGAAAAAAGTAAACGTTTGGATTATGCGTCGTAATCGATTTTTAATTCAAACTTAAAAATATCTAAAAATTTATGACTATGACAATCAGGAGCATGCATTTAACTGTATTTGTATTTGATTAAAAGTTTTTCGAAGTTTTTCGAAATAAAAAAAATTTGATTTGACAGATGACAAGTGGCGGTATCGCGTGTGACTGCGACAGATCCGGATATTCCTTTAGTATTTCAAATCAAAATATTAAACCAAAGTGACTCTAATTTCGATGGCCTATAACATGTATTATTTTTATATGGGGTTTCTCGCTTTACTTTAAAACCTGCTATGAGCAGCGGATATTAAATTTAAGATTTTGCTCACTTTGGAAATTCAGATTTCATTGTATTCGTAAAGTTTTATCATACATTTTAATAAATATGTATATAATATGCTAAATAAACACAAATAATTTAATTAAAATCCCCAAAATCATTTAAATGTTTTTGTGGTTCTGGCTCTGGTCCTGTTCTTAACAAAATTACTTCAAAAAAAATTACAACAAAAAGAATAAAAGATTCAAAAGGTTTTATGCTAAAAAAAAAAACATCATTTTAAATGGGGTTCAGGTTGATGAAGACTACAAATTAAAAAACAACAAAAATAATGGTTCTTTTTCCAATTTTTTTTTTAAACGTATACAATAAAAACTATCAAAATCTAAAAACAACTTATCATAAAGCATCACGTGTAAAAAGGTGTCTATAATATGGACAGACACAATATTAAAACAAGTTATGAAAAAAACCAAGGATTTTTAAAAAAATCACATTTCCCAAATTATTCTATGTTTCACAGCAAGATTATAGTAAATGTATTTTATGCAAAGAATGAGGATAATTCTTGTTTTACAAGAGAAACTGTAAGCACAATGCAATATAATGCTATATAGCTTCAATTGTCAAATACTTCAAAAAAATTTAATTATACGTTTTTAAAAATAGCAAACTGTCACTTTTTGACACTTTTGGGTCTTTGACGGCGCTAGACTCAAAAATATTTTCTATAATTATCCTATAATTTATTTATTTCAAAGTTTGAAGTTTCTAACTTCAACTGTTTAGAAAATACAAAGGGTTAAAAATTTTGAGAAAAATTGAGTTCTGGATAACTGTAAATTTAAATACCGTACGGTATTATCATAAAAAATATATTTCTAGATAATATAGAAATGTCAAAAAAATGCAGCTTTGCTATTTTGAAATTTCAGGGATGTAACGGATGTAATTTCGTAACTCCGCAACGGCTGGGGATACAGAAAAAAATGTTTAAACTAAATTCATTTTTACCAATACATATCTATAGTTTAAATTTCATTGCTTTATTCCGAACAGTTTCGTAAACACCCAAAGAGCCAAACAAAAATATTAAAACAATTTTTTACCTTTGCCAAATATTTTTGAAAATGTGCTTCAAACCCGACATTATTGGGAAAAACTAAAAATCTATAGATGAATTCCTGCCGGTAAAACTACAAAGTGAAAATTTAAAAAAAAAAAAGAAAAATTTTAAATTAAAGAATTTATTTTTCTTTTTCACCTGAAGAATTTTGTTTTACATGAAAAAAAAAAGAAATTCCTTACATGTACCTACAATGTATGTATATAACGATGATGACACCGCAGACACACACCACGAAATACAAAATCATTTAAAAACATTTATAGAAATTTGCATTATGTTGCGATTTGCGAACAAGTCGCTACTCATTTTATACGAAATCAAAATATTTTATTTTGTTACATTTTGAATTTTAATTTATTTTAAAATTTTAAAAAAAGAAAATTAAAAATATTTCAAAATGTGATCTGATGTGATTCAACATCAAAAAGAAAGACACCGTATCATTCATTATGATGGTGTCAATAAAAATTGTTATAAATGATGCGAAACAAAGAATTTTTTGTTTATTTTTTTGATAATTTTTTTAAAGAAATTTTATTTTAAAATTAAAATTAATTTGAAAAAAAATAAAATGTGATTTGATTTTGATTTTTTGTTCCCCATGTATAATTTATTTACGAGTGGGCGCTCATTAAGGTTGAAATTTACATTCTTGCAAAATTTTTAATTAATTTTTTTAAAATAAAAGCTTCTAAAGGTGAGTGTTTTGTTGAATGTATTCTAAGTCAATTTTATGGAATTGCAGTGGAAACAGGAGAGGCGCATTAGTTAGGACAAATATTATGACCTGCGGAAAGTAAACATTTCTATATTTCATTGCTTGCAACAGAATGGAACTTAAACAAGTTTTGCATGGAAACAATATATATTCAACAAACAAAAAATATAGTTTATATTAAATTTTAAGCAGGAAGTACCGTTACATAATGCAAAAACGAGATATACCCTAAAGACGTGACCATATTGGTATGTACTAGTCACTTATTCAAAAGTAAAAAGCAAAAAAAAATTAAAATCAAGTGTGTAGTGTGATTAATTAGAGGCGATATAACTAGAGTTCTGGAATCAAAAGTCCTTCGGCGATTTTTCAAAGTAAATAAGACAAAAATTCCTACTAGATTATAATTGCAATGTGTGAGCCAAAAATTTTCGTGGGGACTTAAGAATTAATAAACTCAAATATTTTATATTACTTTAAAATCGCGTTTCTAATTCAAAATTTCGCATTATACGAGAAAATAAATGCTTTGGAGAAAGGATTAAACTAGAATTTGTAGCATACTTAAATATACCATTTTTACTTTAACTGGAGACGTTTCTATTTTAAGTGTTCAGACATCTTTATTTTAAGTGAAAACATTTTTACTTTAAGGGAACACATTTGTTTTTGAATAAAAACTTTTCTAGAGAAATATTCAAAACGAATAGGCAATATCGATTAATATACCGTTTATGGAAATTGATTACATTCAAGTTTTTTAATTTTTGAAAAATATAATAACTTGGCATTTTGACATTAAAAATAATATTTATTTTAATGTGTAATTAATATTGATCATTAATTTTTCTTCACTTTCTTACTATCGTAAAAAGAATAGTCTTATCTAATCTTTGAGTAAATGTTTTATCCGCATTAAAATAATTTTTGATTTCTGAAATAATTTTTTCCATGTTTTTGGTTTTAGTTAAAGGTGAGTTTTCAAATTTTAAATCAGAATCTAAGTCCACAATGCCACATCAATTATGGAAAGCCAATAATCAGTACACAGTATTTACAACTTTTCAGGGATTTGAATCCGCACTCAATTAATAAAACATGTATTAAACCACTTCTTAACCAAAATTATTACGTGTTGTTACAAATAATTACAATTGCTTTTTTGACTACAAATCGATTACGCTTTCAAATGTAATCAAGTGGTTTATATAACTAAGAAAATCATTCATAATTCATAATTAACTGTATTTATTCGATAGAAAGTTTTAAATATTTCCACCTCATTATAACTAAGGTTTATCAATAAGAAATATCTATCTATATATCTAAAAGCGAACGTTTGTTTGGTTGTTTGTTTATTTGTTTGTATGTAGCGAATAGACTCTTAAACTGCTCAGTCGATTTTCATGAAAATTTGAATATAAAGGTGTTTGGGCCCGGAAAGAAATCGTGGGCCAAAAATTTTGCTCTAACGGACCGCCAATTTGGGGCTGTGAAACGGATTGACCGGTTGACTCCAAATTTTATATGCGTTAAGCAACTTGAAAATGGAGTTGAGTCTGTTAACAGGCTTGGTGTTTGGTAACACATGTCGGTCGTACGATTGGTCAAAAAAAGTTTTTGCAATCAAATTACGTCCAATTTTTGAAAGTAGCTTTGAATTACAGAAAGTTTCAAAAATTACTAGAATAATCCTAGAAAAATCGTTTTAAAAAAATTACTTTCATACATTTTAAGATTTACATTTACACCGTGTGTATATTTTGTGTTAACTTTTTGCAGTAACATCAATATACAACTTCAATTAAACCTTCATTGAGAGGCGCGGCAACGCGCACCGGGTATTAGCTAGTTATATATAATAACAAAAAAACTTTTTTTCAATTATCAATAGAAATAAATGTAAGTAATTTCTTAATTGACACCCACACTAACTATTTATTTTAAATATTTTTATTATTTTTAAACAAAAAATTTAAAGTTTTGGAGCAACGTATTGTAACACTTGTATCTTGAAAAGTCTTCATCCCAACATAATTGTATTTAAAGACAAATTAATTGCTTTTGGTGATTGTCATAAAGTTGTAACAAATGATCCATCATATAATTATGCACCATTTGTTATATAGTACTTAATTTTTTGCTTCACTAAATTCCCATAGATATTAAATTATTCTATGAATTTATTACAATATTTTATTATTACCAGTACTACATAATTTTGTTTAAAATTTATATAAGTTTTTTTTCCATGAAAAAATTAAAACAGAAACATTTTTCTTCTAATTGGACCTCCAACGAATAAATAAAATAGAAATATTTTATAGGATACTTAAAATGGTATAATCTATTTTCATATGTCGCGGATGAACGGCTAATTACCAATAAGAAGTTTTATTTTAATTGCAGGTTTTATTTTCATAGTTGAAATATTATAATTTTCATATCGACGGTGGAATACATCCCGAATATTATAAGTTTGAAGTGACACTTAACTAATCTTATATGGAATTATTAGACATTTTTTTAAAGTAATAAAAATAAAAAAAAAACAAGTGAGGGAAAAAAACCAAGGGTTTTTAAAAAGCACATTTTCAAAATTATATACGGTTTCTTACTGAGTATTTTATCATTTATTTTTATAAAAATATATATTATGATAATATTATAATTTTGTTATTTCATTAATAATTAATTATATGACTAATAGTGAAATACCCAGAATATAACCCCAATGCACTCAAGAAAACGTGTTAATAAGTGCGAAATATAATGTTGGAGCTTCAATGTTAACGTTTAATTTTGGAAAAACTTGCACTGGTGAAAAAGTTATTGTTTTATAAGAACATAAAAGTTTTAATTTTGAAGGCCTAGTAGCCCTTCAATGGGGAAGGTTCCCAAATTTTTGCTTAGCAAACTTATGATGGATCTGCCCACCCCCTCCTGTCCTCACCCTTCCGTTTTTTTCGGTTCTAGGAAATCAATTTTGAACTCCAACAAAATTTGGAATTTTACCTAGAATATTATTATCTAACCAAAAATGGTCCGTTACTTATACATTATATCATCCGATTAATTACTTTTGACAAAATTTAAAACATACAGCTTTATTAAGTGTAGTGGAATACTCATATAAAAAAAGGAGTTGTATGGCAGCTACTCGAACCCTCTGCAGTAGACCAACCAAATTTTGCAATAACTTTGGCCATTACACTAAACTATTTTTTGCAAAATTTCAGGCACCCAGCTTCAATAGGTATAGAGTAATGCTCGTATAAAATAGGAAGTTGTATCGCAGGTACTCGAACCCGTTCAAAACATACCGAATCACTGTTGGTATGTTTTTAAATATTAAAACAAAAAAAAAATTTTATGTCCTGAAAAAGTTCAAGACATAAAATTATATAATATTCTCTATAGGAATATAGGTTTTTGCAATTGCAAATCCAAATGTGTCCAATTGTGTCCAAATTCATAGAGATCCTTTTTTTACATTAAAAGATCCCTCATGTTAATAAAGTTTATTTCACATATTTTTCAGTGATTTTAAATCCGTTTTGTGGTTTGTGTAGCAGATAGGATGCATTATGGTACTTGTGTTACCGCTGGATTTCCATAAGTTAATATCTTTCGATATTGGCAAAATTCGATAAATTCTGGAGATTGTTCCGGAAAATTCGATTAGGAACATTGTTCTTGAGTGCTTCACAGAAGAAATTATTGATTAATATATATATATATCATATTAAATCATCATATTAAAACAAATAATTTTTGGAAAATATTATTTAAATGAAAGTCTAACGTTTTTGCAGCAAATAAGAGAGTCATGTGAAGTAGTCAATGAGTCATAGAGTCGAGTCAAAAAAATGCTATCTTAAATTTAGTAAAATTTTACTGCCACCGCCTCTACAATAATTCAAGACGATAAACTAACACTTTTATTATTATTTACCATATTGTAATCATGTTTGGAATCAACAAAATCTAAACTATTCTTTTCTATTGTTTATAATCAATTTCCTGTTACCTATAAATTTTACATCTTGTCCCTTTTTATTTAATTTTATGTTTCTCTTTCTAACCTCAAAATTTCATCTAATACCCAATTAAAATCAGCAGTAAAAGGGATAAAAAAGAAACCTACAGTTTTCTTAAAAAAGAAAAAAGAAAAACAAAAAAGGTGATGAAAAAACTTTAAAATTCAATCAAGTAGAATTTCGATAAGGGTTAATGGGTTCTAATATTCATGTATTTATTTCTACTTCCAATGGAAGGGAGAAAAAATTTCAATTGAGTCAGGGTTTTTTTTTTATTTTGTGGATGAAAAGCAAACACCTAAAAATCTTGCTGAATTGCTTAAAACACCTTTTAATGTTACGATTATCTACCGTAATTTAAGAATATTTAAAAAAAAAAAACACAAAAAAAAAACTAAATAAGAAATAATTGTGCTATTCTTGTCGCCTTATGAGGCAATAAGAAAATTGCCTCAGTAAACATCAAAAGAAAGATGTTTGTTGTTCTTACACTTATACTGAAATTGTATATATATATACCGTTAATATAAAATAATGGTTATTTCCTGTAAATTATCCTTTTATAATTTAATATATATATATATGTAGCATATAAATAAATATATATATTAACCTTTTTATATTAAGGGATAAAACAAAACCCATAATCAGGAATAAGGATGTCTAATAAACGTGATTCATTAAAATTTAAACGATGAACATATGAAATTAACCTGATTAACCTTTAAATATGTATGCGTTATGTAAGGTGTTTACATATAGAAAGTGGACGAAGGATTGGCAACAAATAAGGAAATGGAAAATCTAAACGTAAAATAGTTTTAAATAAAAACCATTATATCTAGAAATGCTGTGGCAACCTGTTTTTAGTTGGCGCGTTTATAAGTTTTGAGCTTTCGATTGCAATAAATGTGTTATCAGAAAGAGGTTTTGAGCGCCAATGTTAAAATTTTTGAGAGTGATTAAGATATCCACTGCATAGACACTTATAAATATTTGATAATAGTTGAATAGGTTTGACTTGATTTAAAACCTTTCGACGTAAAGCCATAGTTGCTTAAAGTCTCACTCTAGTGAGACATTAAATCAAAATCGGGTCGTTTAATGGATTCTGCTTTTATTTATTGGGTTTTGGTGTTAATTTATTTTATTATATTGGCGCCTAAAAGCAGAAAAATAAAAATCCTTAGACGTGCAAGATTTCATCCGTTATATTATGTCATCAGAACATCTGAATCAGCCTTTCACTTTGAGCTGCTCCACAAATGCACAATTATACTACACAAGTATTGGCTATTATGATATCCCTCAGGAACTTCGTAACCACTATGGATCTCAAGCGAACTCTAGCTAGATAAACAAAACAATAATCAGATTAAATCGTATTTTTTGTTAAATTTTTATTTTATACATAAAAGTCATTTGTTGTGCACGCAAATTTTTCAATCACTCTTCGTAAATAAAATTTAAAAAAATAAAACAAACACTCTGTTTTTTCTTTTTAATTTTTGTTTAACCTACACCCATATTTTTAAGTGAACGATAAACATCAATAAAATTCATTGATCTGAAATTGGTTCATAAATGTTCTACAGTATAATATAGATTCATTGAAAAATAAAGGAACATACATGTATACATGGATATTTATTACCTTTATATTAGGAATGCAAACATGTATAGCGCTATAAAAAAAATTAGATATAAAGGATCAGAAAATAATCATTAAAGACACCTTTTTACTAAGCTTTCCTGGAGTTTCGTTAGTTTTTTTTTTATGATAAAGTGCTTTTTACTCCTAAAATGCAAACTTTTTATTTTATCAACGGCGCTATGAATTAACACCAAATTCACAAAATCTCATCCTGCTAACTTTTAATTTCGTACTCGGTGCTTCGTAACTAAGTCATAAGTTACTCACTCCAAAGGCAAATTTATGAACCAAACTCCGTTATTTTCGTTTAATTTAGCTTTGGGAAAAGTTTAGTTCGGAGATTAACACATAGAGAATATACACACTTTTGCATCCTTTGTTACGGCTATGTTTAGTTGCTTATAAATCATTTGAGTTGTTTATTTATTATGTGAAAAAAGCGTTGGTGTCGGCCAACTAAATATAGTCGGCCGTCGTAATATATAATTGATTCTGGGTATATATTCCGACGGCTCAACGTTTTCTTTCCTAGATTCTGTAATTAAAATTACTATATAAAAATTCTATATTGGTTTTATTGATGCTTTGAAGAGGAAATAAAACCTAATTTGATAAGACGAGCTGTATGCAGATTCGGCTTATTTAAAAAATTTTAATATTGGAATTGCTTTGTTGCGGGTTGCCTTGTGTAGATAGAAAAAGATCAGTAGGGAAGCCAAGAAATCGATGGATTGATGCCGTCCAGTTAAACGCTCCTACAGAAAAATTGGATAACTGCTGCCCAAGATCGAGTGAAATAAAAGAAAATGGTTTAGTAGACCATGGTTCGATAACGGACTGTAGCGCCGTAGGAGAAGAAGGGTTGCTTTGCTTTAAGAATTTACTCAAAATTAATGATGGGGATTAGTTCCCAGACTCAAAAATTGTGAACATTGGTTAAATTTTTTGTCTGTGGACGTTAGATACATTTGGGATTACTTCATACCATCTATAGATTCCCCATTTTTCTAAACAAAGTAAACCATAATTTTGTCAAATATTTTCACCCTTTGTATTGTATTGGAAATTGTACTGGGAACCAAAAACCATTATTTAGAGCATGAATTTTATTTTTTCTGCTACAAAAAAAAAATTGATTTTTTGTTTCACTAACTGCGATAGAAAAAAAATTTATGTCATGCTAGATGATAATTTATTGCTTGCAATATTATTATACTACAGTTTTTATTTTTGCGGATTAATCTGTAGGTATCACAGGAAAGAAACACACTGTTTTATTTTTAAATATGTTTTTGTTTTTAGACAAAAATCCCATCTGCATAATCTCACAAATTATTTTCAAACGATTACACCTTTTGATTGATTGATTAATGAATACATTGATTAAATTAATTTACGAATGAATGAGAGAGATATTTGGTAGGGTAATTTTTTATTGGAGCTCTTGAAAACAGGTGAATTGCGCGAATTTATTAATTTTATAATAACTTCCGAGTTTATATTTAGTATTTTTAATTAGTTTTAATGTAAAAGATTTATTAAATGTATGGTAAAATATAAGATGTATGACAGATAGGTTTTAAAAAAGACATAATGAGCGTAAGATCGATACTTCTGCCTCTCATTTCAAAAACCAAACGACTTTTGATGTTATACAAATTAAAACCCAATCAACAAATCTGTAATACATTTTTAACATGTTCTAGATTTAGTTCCAAATGTTTTACATTTGCCTTGACATAGATTGATCGCATAATATTTCTTCGAAAATGTCTTATCTAATATTGTGATATTATTAAGATTAAGGTGCACGCCTGCGAGCGACTGCGACTTGCCGGATGTGCTTATATATCTAGTTTTCAGGAGTGTTTCGTCCTATGATACTACTAGATTCTTCAGTAGGTTTAATGTATTACATTGGCTAAGACAAACTGCTGGTTAAACTTTGATTGATTCTTATAACTTATAGGAAATTTTACGGAAATCTCCTCAGAGTTTTAAAAGCCAATCAAAAAATTTCTTCCGTAAAACTTGTTTAATGAAAAGTAAACCATATTAATATAAGTTTCCCCTTTTTCTAGAATGTTTACAAATATAAATTTTGAAAAAAATTGAAATGCTGATCTTGTAACCATTTTCCAAACTCTTCTAATTATTCTGAACCACCCACTTATATATATTTTATGTACACAAAATCCTTATATTGTCCCTAATATACGCACTTTAATTCATTGACATGATCATTTTTGTAAAATGTAAAATGTCACTAATGAAAAATCAAAATGTCAATATGACGTTATGCGTTTTTTAAAAAGATGGAAAAGTGTCAATTAGCGATTGAATTTTATAAATCTATATGATTGTATGTATTTTATTCAACAAATTTTTAGAGATTAAATCAAATTAATACATATTAAATTAATACATTTAATTATGTTAAAATTATAAATTAAATTAATAAATAATGATATTTTTTTTTTTTAAATTTAAAAACATTATTTTATTGAAAACTTCCCAACAATTTTAATTTTCAAATGTCATTTCCACCACGTTCTTAAAGAAGTTTGACAATTCGACAAACATTTATATCCTATACAATTAAAACCTCTTTTCTTAAATTTGATCTTAAATAGATAAACTTATGTTTGTTGTAAGAATTAAAAATGCAAATTAGGTAACATTTTTAATTTCTCTACCTTTTCCATTTCAATTAAAAGACAACCAAAAAAATAGACGTGTTTTTTCATTCTTTTAGGAACATTTTGAATATTTTGTTTGTTTTAATTTTTTTTTTTTTTTTTTTTTTTTTGTTTTTTTTGTTTTTTTTTTTTGGTGTTGCTGTTGTTGCATGTTACAACATCGTTCGTAAATTTTTTAAGAAGATTAAAAAATAAAAATTTGCATTTTCTTTTCCAAAATAAAATAAAAAATTAAAAAAATCGAAATTAAAAAAATAATGAAAAAAAAAAGTTAATTAACTTGATGTGTACTTTATGTCTGACATTTTTAGACTTTCTTTATTTTTTTTTTTTCAAAAGAAAAACAAAAATTAAAAAAAAAAATTCAGAAAATCTCACGAAATATTTCAAGAAGTTTTAAAAAAAATTCTCTTATGAACACTTCTTACATTCGTTGCTCTACCACAAGATGTCACCACAATATGTTTACATTCAATACATATATAAAAATATATTAAATCGTATATGATTAAGCAAAAATTAATTCATTTCAGAATTTCTATGGGAGGAAATGTCTGAAAAGGTGAAGTAAAGAGTATTTTAAAAAAATAAAAAAAAGAAAACATTAAAATTAAATTAATTTTCATATTATTTTTATTTTATTTTTTATTTTTTTTTTGTTTTTTTTTCTATTATTTTGTTAAACCGTGTGATATCAAATGATTACAAATTCACTTCACCTGTCTAACACATGTTTTTAAATAAATCTATTTTAAATTAACACCTTAGATGGCATTTTGCCAATATAAATATTGTTTTTTTTGTTTTTCCTTTTATCAAATGGAGAGGAAAAAGTTATTAGCTTATGTATTCAGTTTTTAAGATGAGGGCTAGAGCAATTTAATTAAAAATATGCGAACGCTGGATATTGTAGTTTATTCGAAATAGTGTATAGGTTTTTATGAAATAACACGTTTGTTATTTTAGTTTTTATTCAGAACAAGTCAATTAAAATTTTATATACGACTGTAAAATTATTTGCGACTGTGAAATAACTGGGTTGAATCATGAATTCCCTAAAACAAAATCCCAAAAACAAGGTCCTAACACAAAAATGCCTATAAAAAAAATCCTCAGAGGAAACTTCCAACAAGAAAAGATTTAAAACAATAGGACGTATCTCTCAAAATCTACCGCACTTAATGTAAATAGATATCGCGATGCAGAAATCAGCATCGTTTTCTAAGAACTTTGTTTTTAATGATATTGTCTTTGTGGATTTGGTCTTGATGAGGGTTTTTTTTTGGAAATTTTGTGCGTATCCAGAATAACTCGTCACCTTTTGCACAAAGTTTATTTCTTCTATCTGTTCTAGCCTTTTATTGCTTTACCGTGAAGTCCTTCCAATTCCTTGCCTTACTTCTGCATTTTTTTCCGTTAGGATACATTTATATTGGAGAAGCGATAAGTTATAAAAGCGTAAATAAGAGCATAGCGTGGAAAATTATATAAATAATTTAGAAATACTTATATTGGAGAACCGCTTTAATCATAGATAAACAATATATCGACAGTTTTATCATTTATCGCAGCTGCAATATAAACGCATCCTAGGAACATTTTGAAAACTAGGGTTTTATTGTTTTAGTCGATAAGATGGAAGTACCCGAGCAAATTCAAGTTCACTTCACTTTTGCAGAGCTTTTAAGTAATTTGCACTGCACATTTTTTAGAAACGAAAACCTCATTTTTTTTATATATATTTAAATAATATCTTCTTGAGACCCCCTCGTTTTTAAAAATTATTTCAATATAAAAAATAAAAACTAAATTTAATTCTACTATACACCATTATATTACCAAAATATTTCACTTCCACATTAATTAAAATTTCCACTTGAAATAAAAAACCACTCATCTACTCTGATATTTTATATTAGTATCATTAGATGTCTTTTTAATTTTATTTAACGTTGGTCGACGCTACCACTCATCCAATAGATTCGTTTTCTTTTTTAGTATATAATTAACAAATAAAATATTTAAAATTTTAGTAAATATATATACAAAGCATTTTAATATGCATTTTGCATACAACATAAGTCTTACAAAATTTTGTACACTTAAATTCATTACTCCATTAGTTCTGAAGAGTTGTATTTGAGATTTGATTAATGACCGCAAAAATTGACACTGTGAAACAGACGGTGAATGCTTATACTGTTTATTATTTAATTTTTTTTGTTTTTTTTTTTTTTTTTTTATATAAGGTAAATAAACGCTACGTTGAACGGATATCTTAAGGGAAAATTTATAATTTCATGGAATATTTATGAAAATTCAGTGTAAAACTGCACAAAATTAAATTTATGTACCGGTTTCAAATGAATTTTACTTAGAAATAAAAGCATGATAATTATTTTATTTTTTTTCTTATTTTTTTACACCTTTTTGTATAAAAAAACCAATTTAAAATAAAAATTGTTTGATTTTAGTTTGTCACCTATAAGGTTATTAGTGATCTTCTGATTCATAATTTTTATATACAAGTAAAGTGAAAATCATATTATCTATTAAAAATTACCTATTTGAAAAACGGCGCATTGGTTAAGATGTCGACCTTTCATGTGGAAGGTCTAGAATTGAAACCTCGGTCAGATCACATATAATAAAAAAAAAAAGATTATTTAAAAAGAGATATAACTCTTGTATAACATAATAGATGGCACCCCAAAATAACATTTGTGTATTTATAATCTTATACAATAGCTTCAGCCGAATAATCAACGGCATAGTGCACATAACGATTAAAGAAACTGAAATGTAGTCTAAAAGAACTTGGCGAGGCTTGGAAAAAAATTTTGCTCCTTTTTTTGGCTTAATATTGTTTAAATAAGAGTGCAATATGATAAATTTGTTAAAGTTTCATGTTATCCAGTTCTGATGATCTCAATTGTGCAATTTTTTTTTGAATTTATTGATTAAAAAAATCTTTACACATCTGTGTTCTTCTGTGGTGTGGCACATTCGAGACGCAATCTTTCGAAGCTTTTATTTGTCGAATATTTATACTTCAATCAATGGTTCTGATGTTAGTGTTTAATTTCTGCATTCTAACTGGTTACTATATCACAAGATTACATTACATTTGATGTAATCAAATTTGAAATAACGCGATTAAATTTGAAATAACGCGATTAAAAAACATTATTGAATACAAAATTATCAAGAAAACAATCGCAGATCGTATTAATCGCGTAAAAAGAAGAATTTTGTGTACTTATATTTGACCATAATGTCATTTCATTGTTTTTTAATTGACTGAAACCTTGTTCGCTGTTATACTTACGAGAAATTCTTATTCCTTTGAATAGAAAATTATATTGATATTTCAAACGTATTTCAATTTTTTAAGAAGGAGAGAACAAACTTTCTTCTATCTAATAAAAAACCAGATTCGGCTGCACCTTCGTGTGTCATTTTTGACAAAATAAATGATTAGCAGATGACGTACAAGTAAATAAATGGTCGCATGGTTAGGGCTGTGGTCTTGGAAATGTTTTAATTTGTAGGTTCAATAGATTCTCATAGATTTTTATTTTAATTTATACATTCAATTTAGCACTAAGCCGATTTATTTCTATTCAGAATTTATCTATGATGCGCTAACTATGTATTAAATAATTTGCAATCTTTTTTCTATCATGTGCGTGAATGCATTATAATCGTTCTAGCGATTTACAAATTCCTACCTACCTTTTTGTATTTGTTATTAAATGTATACATTTTTAAACAACATTTTCTTATAAAGAAGATGAACTGGCAATAATGAAGACTATAATTTAGATTTATCACAAAAATTATTACACTTAAAGTTTTATTTTTTCTTTTTTATCTTAAATTACTACCCATCTTTAATTCCAAATGCATTTATTTAAAGTGAAAATATAAATATTTAAGATAAATTGCGATTTTTCACAAAATTTTTATCTTGTGAATAAAATGAATTTATAAGATTAAAAAAAAAAAAAAAAAAAAAAAAAAATAAATAGAATACTTTTCTAAATTTATTAAAGCATTTAGAAACAAATAAATTAAGATTATCACTTTAGTCAGATTGTAGGATTTTTGGCATAAATTAAAGGATGAGAGATTTAATACTACACAAATATTACATTTTTAATTATACATCATTTACATTTTGCACATAAGCCATCATCATCAGTGTATTATTATAATTTGAAGATTCTTTTTCAATATGTGGGTGGTTCAATTTCCTTACCTCACTTGACTTTTGTCTATTATTGCAATTTTTATATGATTATTCGCAAAGAAAATACACTAAAAATGAATTTAAATTTGTTGTGTGGTGCATACAAATGGATCCCATCACTTTTAACAGTTTAAAGTGTTAAATGTAAAACAATTTTAATGATTTCTTGTGGTATATTTAAATTAAAAAATATAAAATTGTAAAAATATAAAATTCGAAAAAAGGTGTAAAAATTTTTAATTTTCAAAATTTGATACACCAAACTAATCTTATATTTGCTTTATATTGCTCGGATCATTAGTGTCCATAATGAAATTGTAGTAAATTATCTGTAGATATATATAATTTAAGAAAAGTTATACACTTAAAGAGGTGGAATATAGGTATATGTTATTTTTGTAAATTAAATTAATTCGATAATTATTTCCTTGAAAATTTTATAATATAATATTTTGTGTTTTTAATGGAGGTGATTATAAATGCGGAATTTTATTATAATTTGTTTCATTTTTATAAAATTAATTAGACAGAAATAATTTAAAATTTTATTTGGAGAAAAACTGTATTCCTTAGAGTTAAATAAATAGGAATTAAGATGGTCTTAACCCTTTGGATCAAACGTTTTTATTAGATACCATTATGTATGTATTTATTTGTTGATCGAAGCATTGTATTATATATACCAAGCCTGGGTGATTAATAATTAGAATTGCAACTTAGCGGACCTAACTGGTCAAAACTCAAAATACGTTCAACTCAAAATTGGATTCTGATTCAATTGAAGGCCGCTCCATATTTATCGCTAAACATTTGAGTTCGTTAAGCTTTTGAGTATGATAATTTTTGAATTGAACGATGAGTTGAAATTGAAACTTTTACAACCCTGTTTAAAACTTGATAATAATATCGACTTTCAATTAAAAATAATGGTTATTTAATATTATAAGGGCTTTAAAAGATCATTAGTAAATCTTTTTAATTTTATAATAATTCTTCATAATTAAATATATTGATGCTGTAATTAGATTAGTATCTGACCAATTGCGCACCACATAAATGTTAGAGGTCGAGATTTCCAATTTCAACGATTTTTAATGGACTTTTTCTAATTCTAATATCCCATTGAAAAAAAAATATCACAAAAATGTATATATTGTATCTGATATTAAAGAAGATATCCTTCCTTTCTCTTTGGCTGTGGAAAAGTCAGATATTCTAAATCATATCAATTTCATGTGCGATAACTTTTTATAGTATTTATAAATATTACTTTAAAATGTTTATTTTGTTCTAGACTTATAATAATCCATTAGATTATCATAATCTTAATGATCCTCATGAACTGGAGGTGAAGATTGGCTTATAATATGATTTACAAACAACATATGTGTAGATTCATTATTATCCCTTAATTTAATTAAATAAATGAATTTAAAAGAATTTAATATTTGCTATGGCCAAATTAATTTTGATAATTGAATGCACCGAGTTAGGAGAGATTTCAGAGTTGGTTACAAAATCAGGGTTTCAAAAATTTATTTAGTGTGGGTTCGGGTCGGCAGCCCCCACTTTTGGAAGATTTATTAAAAATATATATTCATATAAAAAAATATCTAGGAGAAATTTTATAGTTTAATAGAATTTAAAGATTTTGGTTTTCAAAATTTTGTCTTTCAAGATTTTGGCTTTCAATATTTTAATTTTTCAATATATCAGGGATAAATTGAACATATAATTAATATTCGGAATTTATAATGGCTTATAAATGTTGCCCATAAAATTACTAAAAGATTAGTCATATAGGCAATGTTTATCAAATATGGGAGTAGTGCATTGAATTATCAATTAAATTAATTTGACCTTAGCTAATATTAATGAAAGTGAAAATAATTCTACAAAATTCAGAAAAATGAAATACAGGCAAATGAAATATAGTCAAAAGAAATACAGGCTTGTAATAGTAACCCGATATTTAATATCTCCTTAAGAGTTTGGGTAAAATATTTAATATCTCTAGATTAGTTTCTGTGGCATCTTGATTAAACACATTTTGTTTATTAATTCGATCAATTTTATATATATGTGTATTTAATTATATATATAGATGAGTGTATGTATAAATATTTTGGAGAATGTTTTATATACCAAACTCAAATATAAAATAGTCCTATTTACAAAGCATTAAGAATTCTACGCTGCTTTAAAATAGTAAAAATAGATTAGTTAAGTGAATCTGAAAGTTTATAATAAATTTCTTACAACAGAATTTTGGATTAAATAATACCACAATTAGTAATTTTATTATTCAACTATTTTGAATATTCATATGTAATATTTTATAAATGAAATCTTTTATAAAATAAATATGCCTACAACAAAAATATCTAATAATTCTTATATAGTTACATTAAATATATAAGTTCAATAAACCCATTATGTATTAATGTTATCTTAAATAAAATAATATATAAAAATGACACCACTTTCTTCATTTCTAAATCCAATAAATTTTAATTAGAAAATTAAACATTTGTTAAAACAATTCAATTTAATACAAATTCTGAAACACTCCTTCATTTACTATATATATATATATATATACATACTTATACAAAATATAAGTGTATGAATTTATATATATATATTTCTAATTTAATATGTAACTCTATTAATAGCCCTCTATAGTATATATATATACTCAACTATTTTAATTTATCTCCACTTGATCATATCATTTTAGTTTTTCATATATATACATAATATGTATATATTTTTCAAGTACTCGCGGTATTATTTTTCATTACTAAATATATATATATATATATATATATATATATAATACAAATAACAAAAAAAAGTACAATTGATTTCTTTTTATTATTTCTATAGAATTTATTACGGTATAACCTGTTGGTTCCGATATTATTCAACAAATAAGACGAAATTTCCTTAAAACAACAACAACGCCAACCATTTCAATACTTCTTCAAAATTTTATTCAATACATTATCCCATACTTTTATTTATTGCTATCTTTTTCTCACTTTAAATACTAAAAAAAAAAAAACAAAAACAACAAAAACACAAAAAAAAATTTCCATGTGTGTAGTCTAAAAAAAAAACGAAAAAATATTCAGAATTCAGAAATTGAATTTCAATTTTGTGTTATAATTTTCTTTTATTTTCTGGTTCATGGGAAAATATTTTATTAGCGGTGATGTGTCACCATAATTTTTCTTTTATTGTTGTTGTTGTTGTTTTAAAGTTCTTTTAGAGTTATTTTCTTAGTTTATTTATTTTCCACGTTTAGAATTTCATCATCATTGTCATTATATATATATTTGATTGTTGTTATTAATTTTTTTTTGTTTTGTTTTTGTTTTATTATCAATGAGTTTTTCCCCCTTTAATTTTGATTTTCACAGGAAAATTTTTGTATTTTCTTTGTTTTTTTTTTAGTTGATTTTTAATTTTTTTTCCCCATTTTCAATTCTCATAAATTATAAATCGAGCCGCGTTCACATAAAGTAAAGTGATTAAAAACAAAATGAAAAACCTTTATTTAATTGTCAATTGAATTGTCAAATATGTCAGAATGTAGTGTTGCCGTTCTAAGAAAAGTTACATTTGAATTATGTGTTAATTGAAAGTATTTGTACTCATCAATTTTATTTAAATTAAAATTTTTTTTTCTTTTAAAAATAATTGAACCAAAGTTTTTAAAAATAAGTATGTAATATGTATGATATTAATAAGAAAATTTTCAAATTTTTTTTTGGAAATTTTCTAAAAATGAAGTTTAAAAAAACAGGACTGATCCAAAAAGTTTAAAGAAGCTAAAATAGCTAAAAATTTATGGTATGTACAGATTTAAAAACCTTATTAACATTCTTTGAAAGAAAAATGCATAAAAGGGTACTGGAAGGAAGAATGTGTGTGAAAAGATTCAAGGATATTAAAATGTCCTAGCGATTTACCTCAATAAATACAACAATAGTTATAAATAAATGTAAAACTTATTTGAAGTTCATTCTATTGATTTATGACAGAATAAAATGTATTTGATTACAATGAAAAACTAATCAGAAAATCTTAAATCAAGTTCTAAGGTTTTTTTTTTAACTGTGAGGCTAACGAGCTTGTTTATACAATAGGTTTTATACATTTTAGAATAAGAGGTACTGGACATATTATATTCTTATAATTTCATTTCTTTATGAATTCCACATACAAATTAATTCATATAGGTATAAGAATCAGTAAATTGCAGATTTCTTAGACTTTATGAATTATTACATTTGTATATCTGTGTATCGTATCTGTGAGTTATATTGTTGAATTAAATTACTTGTTCATTTTACTACCAATTATTGGTTATTACATTAATTTGAAGTTAGCGCTGAATGATACCTGAATCAAGTCGAAAACTAGATTAATTTTTTTTTACCTTTACAGGGCTTCGAGTACGGGGTATTCAATAAAAGGTGGGCATTCTAAACAATATATTACTAAGCTGTAAATGATTTGAAATATATATTTAAAAACACCAAATATGGGGACGCAAATTTTTTTTTAGATTATTAATAAAATCGAATCCGACGAATAAATGAAAAATGAATTTTTCGAAATGTTTTTTAATTATACGAGTATGTCAGAAAAATAGTTTATTGAGAACTTCGTTCATTTCCAAGCTGCGATATATACTCGAATTGTATTTATATTTATAATTTATGAAGTATCCAAGAATAATAATAATTAAAAAAATTAAATTGACTTCTGAAAAATTAAAAAATCACAACAGACGAACAAATATTGAAAACTAATGCAATTTTCTACACTTTTGATCTACTTGGAGTATATATACAGATCAATGATCCGGATGGCTTTTCACTTAAAGATAAATATAATGTTTCTACATAAATTTCTTTTTAGTTTTTTTTTGTTTTTTTTTACCGTTTCATAATACTTTGAAAACATTGATGAACATTCAAATAAGAACACTTGTACCTTACGGAATATTTATTTTTTTTTTTTTTTAATTTTTTATTAGAAAGATCCAATGATTTCGATTCAAAATTAAAATAACACATGTTGAATATAACCCTACTATACATTAAAAAAAAAAATCCACTATTCATAACGTTTTGCGGAGAAAAGACAAAACAAGCAGGCAATATTTTAGGAAATGGTTTATTTCAGTATTTATTGTAAAAAACATGTATGTATATAAAATTCAAACAAGTGATGAAAAAAACCAAGGGTTCTTAAAAAAGCACATTTACAAAATAATATAGTGTTTCATTCTAAGTATTTTATCGGAATATAATGTTCAAGCTACAATATTAACGTTTAATTTAGGAAATATATACGTCAGTGACTAAGTTACTGCTTACTTATAAAAACAGTAAATTTTTTATTTTAAAATTCTAATAACCCTTCAATTGGGAAGGTTGCCAAATTTCTCAAGGACCTAACTTCATCGGCTCGACGAAAAAATTTTGTTAACCGACTCCTACTAATTTCTGAGTATCTATAACTTTTCCCAAAATTTCAAGACCCTAGCTTAAACCGTTCCGAAGATATGTGTGGCCAAAAATTTTGTAAAAATTAAGTTTTGCGTAATGTTAAATTTTAGTATCGTATGGCAATCCTAAACATTTGCCTTTTAAAAATTTATAAAGTTTATGAAACCAGCTATCGTTTGCCGTTTTCAGATTGAAAATTTATCTAACACAACTCTTGTTATAACAATTTAAATATAGGGCTTTTCCAACTTTGGGGGGCTATAGCTCCATAACAGGTGGGGCTGCGGAAAAAAATTCTTCTACGAAATTACTTTTTTTGCAAGGGCTACCCATGGTTAAAACTTCTTTACTCTATTTCAAACGGTGTAAAAGTTTTTGTAAACATACGGACGGACGGACAGACGGACGGATAGAGTGAAGCTATATAGGCACATTTTTACAAAATTTTTTGAAAATGTGCTAAAAAATACTTGGAGATTATATGATTATTTAAGAATAATGAAAGGGTTCATTGGAATGTTTGTGTTATTTGAGGAAAAATGATAAAAAGAAACAGTAAAACACTTTGCATTTTTTTTTTTTTTTGGAGAGGTAAGAAAACCACGAAAAATTGAGGAAAAATAATATTTTGACAAGAATTTCTTAAGATTAGGAAGATATATGTATATTTATATACATACATATATAAATTACCAGCTTTATTACCGAAACTTTAATTTATTGAAATGGATTTTATAATTACGTTATTTAAAATATTTTTATTAATATTATCACTTTGTTTAAAATATTTAAATTTTAATGTTAATTTTTGACATTGGAAGTGGATGGGGTTATGTGGGAAAATCTTTAATAACATTGGATAATTTAATAACATTGGTATTCCTGCTTTGGGATGATTTTCTAAATAGTTTTGTTTAATTCCATTTAGGAGCGTTTTATTGAACCCATGTGTTTTAATAAAATGTGGAGTTTAAGTGACAAGTGAGTTAATACAATATAATGTGCGCAAATTAAAGTTAAAATTAATATAATTTTTTTCAGCAGAATTTTAAAGTTGGAAGAAGCAAAAAAAAAATAGACACTGTATATAGTAAAATGAGGCCACGGTAGTGTAGTGGGTAAGAATAGTGCTTAGTAACTTAAGAAGTGTAAGCTTAAATACCGTACAAATTATAAATTTTTAATTTGAAAGAAAATCAATAAAATGTATATCGTTGATCTTGGAGTCTAGTTGTAAAAGCACGATGATTAATGTTGTTGTTCCTGCATCCTAAAAAACAACAATAAAAACATATATTGATATAAGAACCCTCATTTGTCGCAATATAATTTAACTTCAAAACAATTTTCTCAAAACATTGATATTTTTCTGTACAAATATATGAAAATATAGGTATTGGATTATTAAGCTTTGTTAAATTATATTAGATGTAGAAATTGTATGCTAAAGAAAGTTAAGAATCTTCAATGCTTGTGTAAAAACCGTACTAATATATGACAGCAAAACATAATTGATATCTAACATCATCAGCCAGACACTGCAAGTATTCATTAACAGTTGTCTACGCATCATATGCAAAAGATTTTGCCAGAAGAATCAATGAAGATCTATTAAGAATTGCCGGAGAAGAACCCATACTGAGGCAACAAAGAAAGAAGAAGCCGAGCTGAATAAGCCATGGAGAATCAAAGTACTAATTATTGAACTTAACTAATGCAATTTCACATTGAAAAATGTATCTAATAACTTAATTTTAACTTTTGATTTTAATTATACATTTTGTTTATGTGTAATCCTAGAAACATGCTGGCTTTGAGGTTAGAGCAAAGGTGTTGCTTGAAGATGAATATTACAACAAAAAAGGAATTTGTTAAACCTTATTTTACCTTAACGATTTGTAGAAAAAAATTGTTTTTAAACATATATCATTCTAACTTTGTACAGCACCGGAACCTTAATTGTGGTTGCTAATACATTTGAAAATAACTTTAGTTTTACTTTCATGAAATTATACTAAGTTAAAGTGAAAAGAGTGGAAAAGTTAAAGTGGATGGGAGTTTGTTGGAGGCCATCTAGGGCACTAATAATTTGTAAAGATCTAAAGATATTTTAATTCAATTAAAACGGCAATCCAATAATACTTTAAAGGAAATATTGAAAAGGCGACGCTCTGAAAGGACTCTTTTACCCGTATGACTATATAGTCCAAGGGTATAATAAATTTGCCATTACGTTTTTGACGCAGAGAAGGAGGGGGGTAGATATAGACTCAAGTGCATGGATCGGATCAGAATCGAAAAATAAATCGATTTAGCGATGTATGTCCGTCCGTCCGTCCGTCCGTCCGTCCGTCCGTCCGTCCGTCCGTCAGTATGTCCGTCTGTCCGTCCGTCATCACGATAACTCAAAAAGTAAAGGACCTAGGATTATGAAATTTTCAAAAACAAAAACCGGAAGCGCTATTTAAATCCAGCCATTTTGGTCCACGGATTCGAGTACCTGCCATACAACTTCTAATTTTATATGAGTATTACTCTATACCTATAAAAGCTGCGTGTCTGAAATTTTGCCAAAAATAGTTTAGTATAATGGCCAAAGTTTCTGCAAAATTTGGTTGGTCTACTGCAGAGGGTTCGAGTAGCTGCCATACAACTTCTAATTTTATATGAGCTTTACACTACACCTAATGAAGCTGGGTGTCTGAAATTTTGCCAAAAGTAATTAACCGGATGATATAATGTATATGTTACGGTCATACAGGTATCCCAGAGTTGACACAGTCTACTCTACTACACTCTTCCTCGTTTATATCTTATTTTATTCAAAGAGTCCTTTTATTCATAATTATTAATTACATTGAAAATACTTTATTAGTTAGTAAATTTCATCACGAAATTATTAACGGTATAAATAAAAATTGTATACTTTGTTTTTCCATCCTTTCTATTTTAATTACTTATGTACAGTTTTATTAGTGATTTTTTTACGCGAAAAACGCTAAAAAAAAATTTCAAAAAATACTTTGGTAATAATTTTTGTTTTTTTTTTATTATTTTTTTAATGTCATTTACGCTTCAAACATCTAATTAATTACATTTACTTTGAAATTATATTATTTTTTGCGATTTTTTTTTTGTTATATTTCGCGGTAGATTAAAAACCGCGAGACCACCAATCTATTATTCATAACGCGTTTTCTATTTTGTTTTCTCTCAAATTTTTGTTTTTTTTGGATTCTCTAACGTTGAAGTAAAAGAATCCTAAATGATGTTGTGTTTTTGTTGTTTTGATTGCAATGATGAATGTTTGCAGAACCGCATCACATATTTTTTTATACCCGTATGACTATATAGTCAAAGGGTATAATAAATTTGCCATTACGTTTGTAACGCAGAGAAGGTGGGGGGGTAGATATAGACTCAAGTGTATGGATCGGATAAGAATCGAAAAATAAATCGATTTAGCTATGTATGTCTGTCCGTCCTTCCGTCTGTCCGTCCGTCCGTCCGAACGATAACTCAAAAACTAAAAGAGCTAGGATCTTGAAATTTTCGCCAATTCGTTTTTTTGCAATAGCCGTCATCGCTATTTAAATCCAGCCATTTTGGTCCATGGGTTCGAATAGCTGCCATACAACTCCTTCTTTTATATGAGCATTACTCTATAGCTTTTAAAGCTGGGTGTCTGAAATTTTGCCAAAAATAGTTTAGTGTAATGGCCAAAGGTACTGCAAAATTAGGTTGGTCTACTGCAGAGGGTTCCAGTAGCTGCCATATAACTCCTTCTTTTATATGAGCATTATATTTCACCTAATAAAGCTGGTATGTTTGAAATTTTCCCAAAAGTAATTTATGTTTATAATAATAATAATGATATAATGTTTATATATCGGTTATAAGGGTATCCCAGAGTTGACACAGTCTACTCTACTACACTCTTCCTCGTTTTATTTGGTTTTTTTTAATTTAAAATTAAAATTTCAGCCTCAATTGTTTTCACAAGAATGTGAATTATGTACAATGTTCTTTTCATTTAATTTATCCCAAGGTAAATATAATTTAAAGTTGGAGAAGTGTAAGGGTAATAGAAACAATAGAATGGGACAAAATGAAAGAAATCCTAATTTAGTTGTCTGCTTCAAAAAATATTGTTTTTTTTTTTTTTTTTTTTTTTTAAATCGTAAATAAGAAAAGTGTAATGCTAGAAAGTTTTTTTTTGGAAAATTTGTACGTGAAACGTTTTATAATGCAATGTTTTAAAAGTACATAACAATTTATTGTAATGTAGAATGTAAGCTTTGGCTATGGGATGGTTTTTTAAATATTAACTGTTCAAATGTATATTTGACGAAAGGAGGTTTAAACTTGGATTTCATTCTAGAACTAACAATTTTAGGTGATTTGTTCATCATCTTCTCAGCCTTGACGATCTTTTGTAAGTTTCATATGATTTTTGGAGCTGTTTCTGCATCACTTCCATTTGATTTCATATTCTAAAAGAATATTGAACACCTTTCCATCTAAAACTATACAGATGTTTGAGAACATATGATATGTTTATTAGATTTTTTAAGCTTCTTCTGTATAACTACCTGAAATCTATTTTTTAAATACTGACAGGCGAAATTTGGGCAAAACTGTCACAACTAGCATTTAATTACTCTGAATTCTCATTCAATTCTAGGTTTTATAACTTTTGGCCTGTACATTTTCGGATTATGAATTTTTATGAAAAAGAGGCACTAGTACATTACGTCTTATATGTTCTATATTTTAGTTTTGTCATTTAAGCTTAAAGTATTCCCTATTTTTATTTTGGAAATTGAACAGGTTGTAAAATAACCTTGAGTTATAAATTCTTGGTTTTAAAATAACCTTGAGTTTTAAAATAGCATTGAGTTTTAAAATAACCTTGACTAACCTCAAGTTGTATTAATCCAAGCTATATATTTTATTTTATTCTTTATAGCTTTTATCAAATACACTCAATATTTATAGATCCATAAACATCTTGAAGTTTTATACATTTCATTACGGTACATTTTTGTCAAATTCTACGGTGGGTTACCAAATTATTAGACACGCTTTGAAAAACTTAAATTCTTAGTTTTATATTTTCAATAATTTCTTGCAGCCAAGAAAATGGTCGAACTTTTGCGTATACCTATGACGTGTTTAATCAGAGAAACTCTCTTGGGTTTAGCCTCGCGTATGTCTGATAACTTCGTTAAATATTATTAACGAGATGCATTAGTAAAGTTACAAAAAAAATTAAAACTTTGGAATTTTAAATAACTAAATCTAAGACTTGGATTTTACAGCGGGATCGTGTAGGTACAACTTCTTGTTCTATTATGTCAGTAACTTCTGGCACATATGGTTTGACGTATATGACAGATATGGGTTTGACGTATATGACAGATATGGGTTTGACGTATGGAAGATATGGAAGTTTATGAGGCTGCCATACATATTGTGTCACTCATATTCTTATAATCAATCTAGGTGTCTAAAATTTTGTTATAATAACGGATTGTAAGGTTTTAGGCAAAAAATAATTTAAATCTAGTTGGTTTGGTAGGTATATAAACAAATCCTTCCATAAGAATCTGTTCAAAATCATTGATTTACTTAATATTTTATTTAATAAGTGTTAAGACTCTGTTAGCTTTAAATTAGGTATCAATTTGATTGAAAAAATTCCATTCTATCATTTTCATATTTTACTTATATAATTTTTAATCCTGTTACAAATATTTTCCATTAAATCATTAAATACATAGTTTTTTTTGTTCATAATTTTTTTTGTATCTTAAGATATCATAATAAATAAATCTAATTAACTTTTTAGCTTTTTTTCTACCACGATTTCTAATTAATTATAAACGTTAGAGAAACGTGGTTTTTTCATCATTTTAGAGATTTGATGAGTTGTCAATTTTTTTGATTTTTCAAGTTTTTTCATTCACTTTCTATTGAAAAATCGGATTAAAACCTTTAATTATAAAAGTAGAAATTAAGTTGATTAAAATATATTTTCTGTGTTTATTGAGATTTGATTCCAAGGACGGGAGAGGAGTGGGAGTGGAATAAAAAATTATGATAGAATTTTTAGAGAGCTTAAATTAGAAACATAGTAAATATGTTCATATTACGTCACAGTATTCAAAATCAAGAACAATAATATAGAAAAATTATAAGCCTTTTTGTTTGGTTTTTTAACTTTTGTCCCGATATATCTTTCAAAATTCGTATTCCATTAAACAGCAATGATATAAAAAATTGACTTGAATGAGTTAATCACAACTTGTTTAAATTCAGTTTATGAAGCTTCTTTCAACTGCTCAAAGCTCCTCTGACTTCGAAAATTTTTATGCTTAATAGATGTCCAAAATTTTAAGTTGAATAACAGATCTCTTAGTTGCAGATCTTTAAGTACTAATTTATTTGTCAATAGTGTTCCATAGCGCACCCTCCCTGTTAAGGTAAACTCCTAGTGGTTGTTCGGAAGCTCCCTTAAATATATCATTTCATTCAAGATCATAAAAACAGGTCCAAAAGGAATTATAAGCTACAACAATTCCTCACACCATATTTTGAATTTTTATAATTTACTGCCAAATTGAATTTTGTCGGAGGATATTCAAAAAAAAAAAAACTTATGAAGAAAAATAAATTTTGCAACAATCAATACATTAATAAAACAGTACTTATATATATAACTCAACATACATAGGTTAAATTTAGTTATTCCGAATTGTATTACTGTCATAAATTTCATTTAATTATAGTTCTGAAAATTTACAAGCAACAAATTAAAAAAAAATCAAGGAAGAGAGTATAGTAGAGTTTGTCACCTTTAGGATACCACCCGATTTAAGCAGATCAATTTTGAATAGTTTTAAGAAATTATGAAGATTACCTTGGACTAACCACATTTTGTGTACACGTTGGTTATTACATTTAGCTTCTTTTGGAAAAAATGCGGACAGCTAGCAGTTGAATTCTAGCTACACTATCCTGTAATCAAAGAATCACCAGAATTATCAGAAATTGAAAATTTCAAAATCCTAGCTCCTTTATTTTTTGAGTTATCGTGCAAACGGACGGACGGACGGATATACATTGCTAAGTTGATTTATTTTTCGATTCTGATTCGATCCATACATTTGAGTCTACATCTACCCCCTCCTCCTTCTCTGCATCACAAACGTAGTGGCAAATTTAGTATACCATTTTGACTAATAGTCATACGGGTATAAAGATGACAGTTGTATATAAATCTCGAACACATGCCAAATCAACTCAATTTTCATTCGACACACACACTCTTATATATATCACCTTTTTTACAGTGTGACAAATATAATGTCAAATTTAGTATACCCCTTAAACTTTACACTAGTATAAAAATAATACAAAATATTAATTTTTATTTATTCATATGTAAAACAATACACAACTAAATTAGTTTTGTTTCCGCAATCAACAATTTCTTTACAAATACCTGTCCTGTTAAAATTTTCATACCATGCTTCTATTATTTTGAACTTAAATTTTACATTTTCATTTTGAAAATTTACGTATTTAAAGCACGATTTTCCAATTCTAAAAAAGAAAAATTGTTTTTAAAAAAATTTTCTAAATTTATATTTAGCAAAAAAAAAAATTAGTTATGCATTGTTTTGATTTAATTTCGCGAGTTAAAATTCAAAAAGTTTTAAAAATACTTTTATAATATAATTTATTACAAATAATATATACTTATTCTATTATAGCTACCTATATACAAAATAATAATATTTCTTCTGTACATTATTTTGGAAAATAATTTCCAAAAACGCATGGAAAAACGCATGTTAAAAATTTTATAAAATTATTTTTCATATTTTTTAATGAGACGTGAATATTTTTAATTTTTAACCCTTTTTCAACTCACAGTTAAAAAGAGAGTTTAACATAGTTCTGAAGAATTTTTACGCATAGTTGTGCAGTTGTTAATGCTTTTGAAATTTTTTTGATTTTGAAATAAACCTTTTAGGTTACGATGAGAGCTTCAGGAAAATTAATTTGGTTTTTGACAGCAAGTCGCAAATGTCAAAATAAGGTAAGCGTTTGCGAACTCGGTTGGATATGTTCAATATTTTAAGCAGATTCAATTTAAAACAATTAATGTTTAAAGCGTTTCTAAGCACTAATGTGGTGCTTTGAGCAGGAAGGGGTAAATATGACGTAAATTACCTAATATCATCCATGATATTTACAGAACCAAGCTTTAAAATTTAAAAAAAAATAGAGGAAATAATTAAAGTATTTCTAAGAATTCAAAAAGATTAAAAGCTTTGTACTTAAAAAGGCCATTTGGGATTTATTATCTAGTTTGATGTTGAATGTACTTCATTAGTTTGGAAAAGTGTTTTTAAAAATATTTTATTTCTGAACTGAGGGAAGTTTATCCGAAGAAGTGTAACTGAAAAGTTTATCTGACTGAAGTTATGTTATGTTTAAAACCTTTAAAGTGAAAAGTATCGGGTTCAAATTCCTGTTAAATCATATTCATTAAATAAATTAACTTGTCTGCATTCAAATTTTTATAAAATTGCAGAAACCGTGTAATCGCTACAGCTTGGTGAAAATTATGATTCACGAAACTGGAACTTGATTCAAATGACTTGGTGATCAAGGAAATTTGAAGTCAATTTAAAAATAAAATAGTCAACGTCTAAAAAAATTCTAAACTAAACATATAATTTCATATTTTACATGGTTTCAATGGGGTTAAATAAATTAGAACAATTTTTCAATATTTTTTATCTAAACTAATTACAATACTCTTTCTTTGGAATTGTGGTAACCGTACCGATAACATTAAGTAATAATTTTTCTACACGTATATGAAATATTTTATTAAACATTTATGAGAAATATTTTTCATAATTTACAAAATTTATATTGAATTTTAGAAAAACCTAAAAATATACACTCCATTTCAAATCAATGGAATGAATATGAGGAATTTTTATATTTCTTTAGAGTTATACATAGGAATAAACAATTCAGCAAAAAACTATTTAATAGGAACATTGAAATTATATTCCCATCTCTTGTTATTAAAAAAACACAACTAAATCCATTTTAACCCACCATATTTCTATTGTTTCAATTTTTAAACCAAATTGAACAACTAATACTATATTTTTATCTGATTTTCATGTTTAGGATTTTTTTTTTTATTCCAGTATCGGTTTAATTTTATTTATCTACATCTACAGATACATGTGGGAAATGTTTTATGAAAATTTTTACCTATTTTTTGTTACAATTGAAAAATTTTAAATGTAAGTTAGTACCTACTGGGTACATTTTAATATTATAAGTGGAATTGATTTTCATATATATGTATATTGAAAATAATTGTTTCAAAATTAGCATAATGCGATTGTTAAATACAGTAAATGACATAAAATATACATAAGAGGAAGAAAATTATCTGGGGCAATGTAGCTTGAAGTTTAGGAAACGGAATACCATTATTGTATTCTGGTGGTATTATGAATAATTAAAATAACTGATAAACTTAGAAATTATTATAAATTTGGCGGCCGTTTTTTTGCAGCAACAGTGTGAAGGACCGTTAAATAAAATAATATTATATTGGAAACTTTTGTTTCATTTAAAAATGAGGACGAAGATAGATAACACTGCATTAATCCGCAAGATATTATAAACATGATGTGATTTAAAGAATTTCTAATAATTTGCAATATATTAAAGCTACTTGAAGTCATTTTACCAAGTCAACGAAATTTAAACACCTTATAAAGTAATGAGGTCTAGATGGATTATACAGTTGCTTGCATCTCACCCACAGCTCATAAAATTTGCGAGAGGTCGTTGACATAAACCTTAGCTCCTTTTGTTTTTTATTCCTTTTCCACTCCTTTAAAGAGTATAGGGCATTCACCAAGTTTATTTTAAATTAGGCTTCAGTTTCTTTAATCATAATATTCAATAAGCCGTTGATTACTCCGCTGCAGCTATTCTATAAGGTTATGAAATATGAATGCACAAATGTCAACCTTGTGCGCCATCTATAATCTTACACAAGAATTATAAATATATTTTTATTAAATCTTATTTTATATTACGATATAAACTATTACGATATAATTATACAATTTTACGATATTTTTTTATTAGAAATAACCTGACCGGGGTTTGAACCCGAGACCTTCCACATGAAAGGCGGCGTCTTTACCTCTACGCCATTGGTCAGATAAACCTTAACTCTACTTATAAAATAAAAAAAAATTCAGATTAACTTAATTAGACTCTGAATTATGCATAAAATAAGAAGAGGTTATGTGACAGCTATTCGTAATACAAACGTAAAGTAAAATTTTATAAATGAATAATTTATTTCCATTTTTTCCATGATCAATTTGAAAATGATCAATGTAAAGACCCCCTAATTTTATATTTTCTTAAAGAAAAGATACGATTTAAGAAAACTGGAATGTAGGTGAAAAAATATTCGTAGTAAATTCTAAGAATGCTGTTTTATTTCAAAAATTAAGTTTAAAATTAATACGAAAACAAAATTAAAAATAGTACATTTAATCAGTATGATCGAAGAAAAAGTGTGCAATTAAAATTTTACCTAAAGCATATTATACAAGATATTTGAATCATTAAACCAATCCAAAATCCTAAAGTTTCCTTTCCCAATTCCCAACCCCAAAACCAAACTTTACATTTGTATTAAAGATCCTATCTCAAATTTTGCTTTTAAAAGGTTGTGGTATTAGTGTATTAAAGTCACAAACTACCCAGAGTTTTTTTTTTTGTCTAATGGTGTACTTTTTTCATAATTCTCTTTGTTTTATTATACCTCTTAAAATATAACCACTCCTAATACATACTTTAAAATTAATTGTTCTATAGTTTTTAGTGTTCATAAAAAAAAAAAAAACATAATTTTATTCCACCACCATTGCATTGAATTAGAAACACGAAAAACAGGTGTTGTCTATAAATTAGCCTTACAAAAATTATATACATATACCAAATCCACACTTATAGCTCTTCCAATAACCATAACAAAATCTAGTAAAGCTAAGTACATATGAAACGCGATAAATTGTTTTATTCACCATTATGTATCTCATGTATATGACTATTATTTTATTCAACTATAATATACAAGCCCGATACTATTAATTTGAATGTGAATTTTTAAAGTGGGGGATTTTGTTAGTACTAAATATTAGTCAGATAGTTACAAATATAATAATTCAATGGTTGCAGTAAGTGAATCTAGGTAAATGTGGTCATTTTATGGCGAATGTTAAATGCATATGTATACATATATAGTTAAAGAATATTAAAAGAATAGTACCTATATATTATATGTGGAATATGTGATTGTAATAATAATTATTTGTTACTAATTTTATGTTGTTGCTGTTATTGTTGTATGTTGTTGTTTCCGATTGTGTTGATATCAGAATATGGAAAGCAATAAAAATGACCAAAACTTATGGATATGAATTATGAATTGTTGTAATTGGTTGGCAGTAAAGTATTAGAAAATTTATGAACTCTTGAAAAATTATTTACTATTATAGTAAAATTTTATGATAAGTTATTTGTACATTTTTAGTCATAGTTTGTATTGTTGTACACCTACCTTAAAAAAAAAAATTGCTACCATTTATTTTAAATTTAATTTATAGAAAGAAGATTGAATAAGGTAATTAATTTATTAAATATATTATATTGTGAATACATTTTATAGTTATTTTAAAGATAAAAATAAATAGTTCTGAATTTTTGTACAAAAATATGTCATTAGAATTAATGAATCATTTGTATATTGTTGGGGTAAAATTTAAATAAATTTATTAAAAAATTTTAATAATAAAACGGCTTTTGATAAAGAAAGAGTGACAAATGTGTTGTAAAATAAAAAATTAAATTTTTAAAAATGTAAAATTGGTATGATTTGTTTTGAAAAAGTATCTTTGGAAGAAGTTATTGTAATAATTTTTGTATAAAATGTGTTTATATAGTTTTACTGTCCGGCTGTCCGTTTGTTTATAACCTTTTTACATCGCTTTGAATAACTTTAACTAACGGTATTTATTTATTTAAGATAAAACGAGGAAGAGTGTAGACGGACAGACGGATGGACGGACAGACGGACATACATAGCTAAATCAATTTATTTTTCGATTCTGATCCGACCCATACACTTGAGTCTATATCTACCCCCCCCCCCCCCTCCTTCTCTACGTCACAAACGTAATGGCAAATTTATTATACCCTTTGACTATATAGTCATACGGGTATAAAAACTCTTTATTGTGTTAATAATTTCCAACAAGATTTTTGAAAAGCTCCAGTACCCCTAACTATAATAGACATATAATATGAGCTTTCGATAAATATTCGATATGATTACATATGATATACAAAATCATAACTCTAACTATAATAGTCATAATCAATCATACGCATAAAATGTCAAACATAAACATTTAATTATTAAAAAATTTATGCATTTATTTTTTCATTTGATTTTGAAACATTTTAATTCTTTCTAATTTTGGTTTAAATTATTTTTAGTTTTTTTTTTTCAATTTAGTTTGGTTGTATGTATGATATCATATGATATGTACGATTCGTTTCGTATGCCTGTGACTTGACGAATGATTTCTTGGTGATATCGAATGATGCCTATGACTATTATAGTTAGTTATATGAAAATTCATACAATCTTACAAAATCATATAACATCACATTACAAAATTTTTTTATCTATCAAAGGTTAACATTTTTTCAGAATTATGCTATGCGTCATCATCAGAGCAAATTTAAAAAATTTTTATACATGCAAATTATGTAAAAATATGAACATATTAAATTTAAACTTAAACGATGAAAAGTGTAGTAGAGTAGACTGTGTCAACTCTGTGATACCCGTATGACCGTTATTTATACATTATATCATCCGATTAATTACTTTTGACAAAATTTAAAACATAGCTTTAACAGAGCTTTATTAAGTGTAGTGGAATACTCATATAAAAAAAGGAGTTGTATGGCAGCTACTTGAACCCTCTGTAGTAGACCAACCAAATTTTGCAGTAACTTTTGCCGTTACACTAAGCTATTTTTAGCAAAATTTCAGACACCCAGATTCATTAAGTGTAGTGGAATACTCATATAAAATAAGAAGTTGTATGGCAGCAACCACTGCAGTAGACCAACCAAATTTCGCAGAAACTTTGGCCATAAAATTAAACTACTTTTGGCAAAATTTCAGACACGCACCTGTAATAGGTACAGAGTAATAATCATATAAAAAAAGAAATTGTATGGCAGCTACACGAACCTATGGACTAAAATGGCTGGATTTAAATAGCGATGATGGCTATTGCAAAAAAGCGGATTTGCGAAAATTTCATAATCCTAGCTCCTTTGGTTTTTGAGTTATCATGCGGATGGACATACATAGCCAAATCGATTTATTTTTCGATTCTGATCCGATCCATACACTTGAGTCTATATATGCAAATATATCAGGGTCCAATTTGTGGTGCGAAATCAATACATTCCTTTTATTTTATTTCATATAAGCGGTTGGTTAAAAGATATTTTAGCTACACGCGGAGATTTTACATAAAAATTATTTAACAGAGAACTTTTTTCGGTAGCCATTTTTGTTATGGATCTACAGCCAAACATATGTTTTTAAGAAAAGTTCTTTTAGGACTTTTTCAATCCAGAAACGCCAAACAATAGCTGTTATTGGCTTTAAAAGTCTATGTAAAGCAAATATATAGTGTTGTCATACGGTTGCCATAAGGTTTTAAATGTTTGTTTTGATAATAAAGAGTTTTCTTAAACTTGAAATTGAAGGTTTTGGTATTTATAGGTAGAATATTCAGTAAAACTGGTTCAACATCCAACATCTAAATACACGAACGACATTATACCCAGGTAATAAAGAGAAACATAATCGTTCCATACTAAAAACCTAAAGTTGATTATGCAGTTGAAGATGTCTGCCACATCACAATTTAATTTTGAGACTAAATCAAAAGAATCTAACCTCAATGTATTCATATTTCATATAATATTATGCCAAATAAAACAATTTGTTTCAAAAATTAATATTTTGTATCATTTCATTTTATTTCATTTAATATTTGCTGTATTTTATTAAATAAACTTTCTTCGGTGTAGACAATTTTATTTTTGATCTAAAAATGAAAAATAAAATAAAATAATAAATATTTTTGAAAAATAAATAAAAAGAAAAATTATATTGGAAAATAATTTCCCATTTTCTATGATACAAAAAATAAAACAAATTCGAACAATGAAATAAAAGAAACATAATTTTTTATTCATCAATCACCTGTATTCTTTACATAATTTTCTGTTATTTTATTATTGATATTATGATTTTCTTTGAATTTTCCAATTTAACATCATTGTTTCAAATTTTCAAAAGAAAATTTTGTTTAAAATAGTAAAAATGAAAAATAACTTGTATTGTATCTATAAATAATAAAATGATACTTTTCCATATCATTTTGTTTCACCCATTATTTTATTGCGAAATTTATTTATTTATTTTTTTTTTAAATTATTTTGTTGCAACATTTTAGGGCAATCATTATGTCAAATATTTGTGAGTTTGAGAATATGTTACGCAGATCGCGTACAGAGATTTTTGTTTAGCGATAAAAGTCTGGGGAACGATGATGGGAGCTACTTTTACTGATAGTGAAGCATATAACGAATTCCTTTGGAGTATAGTTAGTTAACTTAATATGAATTGTACGTTTACGTGTCCTTCAAATTGAGTCAAATATATATTTCGTGGAATAATTTTTTATATCTTCCTCCACACTAAGATTGTTTGAGTGTAAGCTGCTCTTAATTACATACAGGGAAAGCATTAATCATGTGTTCAAACCTTAATTTTGCAATGTTAGAATCAATTGTATATGAATTTGTTTGGCACAGTCCCTTAGTTATAGAAAGCCTGGAATGTCAACACACGAGCCAATATATTTCGAATTCTATTTAGGTAGAAAAATCATCTATATTATTCAGATTTTCATTACTGAGCGTTTATACCTTTCATCTTTCCTTATATTAGCAATGTCATTTATTCTGAAAATATTAATACTATCCCGTTGTCAGTCATTGAATTTCAATTTTTGACTCCTAACTTATGTTAAACTATTGGAATTTAATATTTATTTCTTTTATGAACCTCATAATATTGCCCTGTGTAGGATATTATAATGCTTGAAAACATGCCCCACATCTTATCAATTATCTATACTTTTTGATATGTAATTTGAGTACGATATCATCTCCAACTTTAAGTTTTGGAATCGTATACCTTGTGTTTTTGAGATTTTAAATCTATATAACTGAAAATTAAATCTACCATAACTGAATCAAATCACCGTGCATTCAATTCATTTTAAAATTTTTATGATATTTTTGCCAATTTTTTATTTTTTTTTATTTAACGGAATATTTATTAAAGATTTCATTATTTATTACCTTATTGAATAAAAATCTCATAAATTTTACTTTTATCACATAGCATGGATAACATTTTATAACAAAATATTCTTTAGAATCCCGTTATATTTTGTTCGGGTTTTTGTTTTTTTTTTTTTTCATGCTGGGTGCGTTGCGTTGTCGTCAAAATTTTTGAACGTACTTGAATGTTACCTTTTTTTTTTTTAGATGTTCCTTTATTTGGCAGTTTGTTTCCATTTTTCTTATTTTTTTATTGGTAAAATATTTTGTCTGACAGAATGGTTTTATTTATTTTATATAGGTTTGTTTGAATATATATGTGGAAATAAAATAGTCTTAGGTATAACGGTAGATAATAAAAAAAAAAAAAAATATCAATAAAAAATTACTTCCTTGAAATTTCCTTTGTATGATGGCGCGTGTTTTCTTTCATATAAATATATATATACATATATATATATTTAATTTTTTATTTATAAATTTTTTTTAAGAAGAAATTTAAAATCAAATAGTATGACAATTGTCAGGGTGGCCAGATTATATTGAATGGATGGTTAGACAAGGATTTACAGAGTAGCTGCACAAATTTAATTTTGGTAGTATTAAAGTTTATCCCGTCGTCAAGTTAAAGGTGGACCCCTTTAAAGCTTAAAATTAGGAAAAGTGATTGAATATAGTTACCATGGAAACACAGTTCGTTCGATTTTATTATATCGAACACGAATGTTAATTTAGGTGATTTTACTCCATAGAAGGACGTACCAAGGTAAATTGTGCTACGCCATCTTATCAATTCTTCAGTTTAAGGATGACACATTACATGAAAAATGTATCGTGCAAAATATAAAGATTAAAGCTAAAATTTATAGATCATAGTAATTTTGAAAAAAATTCTAAGCCAAAGTGATATTAAAATGTCAACTAAAATCAAATTACATGTCAATTACAAATAAAAACGAACAAATATTTTCAATTAAATTAATGTTAAAATATGACAAACACTATTTCACACTTAGTTCTTAATAATTAGTTCTAAAATTGTGATGTAACGGAACAAAAAAAATTTTTGAAAAGTGAACGATCTACAACTTTAGTTTAATAATATTTTTTTTTTTAAGTGATTTAATATTTAACACTTCTATTTATTTGACAGTAGGTTATAATCTATGGCAATACTAAAAACTGATATTTATTTTAAGTATTATTTTTAATATTATTGAGAAGGTTTAGAATTAAGGAAAGTATTGTAACTGTGAATTAAATCATTCTAGAAATTTTAATAAATTTTTAAATTCTAGCATCGAAGCCTGACTGGACTAGATTTGACAATAAAGTCAAACATTTTTCAGTTAATAAACTTTGATAACTTGATTTAGTATTTGAGCTGCGAATTCATCTAAACTGAATGAAAATTGAGTCAGAATTTCAACCGAGTTAAATGATACACCACATTAGAGTATTGGAATTATAATTGCGTTCAAATCATTCAGTGTTGCATCAAAATGAATTTTACAAAGTACCATACTTTGCCTAATCCTATAGTATTAATTCTTTCATACAGTATTTCTTTTTAAAAAATTATCAGTTCAATTTGTGGAACACATTAGCCCATATTTAATTTCCTTTAATTAGGATTTAGAAAAATTCAAGGAAGAAGTCAACACTTTTTGGTTTCCCATTTTACCCTTCATAAATAATTATGTCACATAACTACTTTTCAAGCATTATAATGCGCAAACAGCTTCAATGCTTATATTTCATTATTTTGGCTATGAGCGCAGTTGGATTTAGTGAGTCAAATTGCACTCTGCCGGGGGCTTAATATTTTAGGTGTATTATTAAGCTGTTTTCCTTCCTTACAAAGAAAAAGAACAAATTTCAATACAAGTACCTAGATTTTATTTTAAATTCTTTTATATTATCACTTTACGTAAAAGTCATACTGAAAACACACCTAACTAGTGTTCTTCAAGTAAAAAACCCCAATCCGGTAATAGATTTTAACCCGGAGATGATGGCATTGAAAATAACAGCACAGTTGGTTGAACAATAAAAAAGAAAAAGAACAAAAAAAAAAAAAAAAAAAAAAAGAGGTCACATTATGATTCGATTCAACCCGTTTTGATTATTATTATGTGTATTCTTGTCAGGGTTGTGCGTTCAATCTTTATTTAAACATATTTGTAAATATTTTTTTTACCTTATAACATAAAGTATATTTTGTATCCTTAAAATTTGTTTTTGTTTTTTTTTTTTTTTTATGTATTAAGGTTATTCACAGTGCAAATTTTTTTTATAAACCCACGTATGTTTTGTTCGTTCGATATGTGTTTATATACATTTATGTATAAATAACCGTTTATGTATATATAAATATAATATATAAAATAACAATATCTATAATTTTTTTTTTTGGTGAAACCAAAATATAAAGGATATAATAAAAAAATATAAAAAGGATATGACGTCTTATAGAAAATTTATTTTCAATATATTTTTTTTTATTTAAAATTTGCCACTGAAATGAAAGAGATAGAAAATATCAAAATTTTATATTTTCATTTTTTATTTTTTTTTTCAAAAATATTTTTAAACATAGTGATGGCAGGTTTCCTTTAGGAGAATATCTAAACGGTAAAATATAAAGGATAAGATATTAAAATAAAAAAAAGGACAATGAATTTATTTTTCATTTTTTTGTTTTTTTTTTAACAAAAATTAAGAAGAATTGTATTTTGTATGAAATTTAACTATGGATGACTGCACTAAAAAGACTATAAAGCACAACTAAGTTTGCTAAGCAAAAGATTTTCATTGTTTCCAAAATTTTGATAGAAATATAAAAAAAAAAACAAATGATGAAAAAAATCAAGAGTTTTTAAAAAAGCACATTTTGTTTAAAACTATACAATGTTTCATATTGACTTTTCGAAAAATATAAGAAACTTTTAAGTCCTAATAGGACTTGAATCGGAAAGACTCTGACATTTTTTTCTGCGCACAATTATACTTATTATGAAGGATCTAATCTTTGATCAAGTCCTAATACGCCTTAAATCGGAGAGGGTCTGACATTTTTTATGTGCAAACTCATGGTGATTCTGAAGTATCTAATTCCTACTAAAAGATCTAAGCTTTGATCAAGTCCTAATATACGCCTTAAATCGGAAAGGGTCTGACATTTTTTCTGCGCAAACTTATGGTGATTCTGAAGGATCTAATCCCTGCTAAAGGATCTAAGCTTTGATCAAGTCCTAATACGCCTTAAATCGGAAAGGGTCTGACATTTTTTCTGTGCAAACTTATGCTGATTCTGAAGGATCTAATCCCTTCGTCCCTCCATTTTCAGGTTAAAGGAATTAAATTGGCTTACTCCAATATTTTAATTGTTTTTTAGAATGTCATTATATGTCAATATGTCAAATATTTTAAAAAAATCCTTTGAAATTAAAAAAAAATTTTAACAGGTATTCAATTCATAGGTGTTAAAAAATAACTAAATTTTAACTTTTCACCCCTTGTAGCTATTAAACGGTGGGCATCATAAAAAATTTTTCATAAATTACTCGCACTAATTTCTAAACACCTAAGTCCTCTTAAATTTCAAGTTTCTTCAAGCCGTTCAAAAGATATGAGAGGTCTATAATATTGCAAAAAATTAGTTTCAGAAAACGATAAATTTTAATTGTATGGCGACTCTTTACATTTGTGTCATATATATTAATTAGCCAATAAAATCAGCTGTCTTATATACCGTTTTGAAATTTAAAATATACCTTATGTATAAGAACTCTTGTTAAAAAAGTTTAAATATAAGGCTTTTGCGGACTTTGGGCGGCAGTAGCTTCGGAACGAGTCGGGTTGGGCGATAGAAAAAAGTTCTTCTATGAAATAAATTTTTTTACGATATCTATCCTTAGTTAAAATTTCGCACCTTTATTTCAAACGATATAAAATTTTGTAAACAAACGGATTGACCGACGGACGGACTAGTAAAATTATATAGGCCCATTTTTTCAAAAATATGCTTAACATTAATTCAGGAAAAAAAGCTAAGGTAAAATATTATAATCAGTAAAAAGAAAATTTCTATTTTTGATTATGTTATAGATATTCTGTGGTTTAAATTTTTTTTTTTAAATTTATGGTTGGTTAAATTTTTATTAAATTTAAATAATATTTATTTTCTTGTTAATTTTCTTTGTCTTAGAAGTCCGATAATTCAGGATAAAACTTTAAATTGTATTAAATCATAGAGAAGGAAAGTATATCTAAAACTTTAGTAAGTGCAAATTTTGATATATATACATAGATGTTAAATCAATTGTAACTTAGTTTTTAAAATCACAATATTAAATTATATTTTTTTTTTCGGGGGATCCTATTTTCCTACTTGTGAGAGTGAGGTTTAATTCATATTATATAACTTTAGTGTCCTTTAAAATATAAACTTTATCCTTGAAGGCATTGAACTTTTATATAATTTTGTTAAAATATTTTGAATTTTTATGAAGATTCAGTAAACTTTGATAAACTTGCTTCTTTTAAAAGCCTGTATTTTGAAAATCTCGTTCCTATGGAAATCCTACTAAAAAAATATGCTCCTGAAAGTATGCTTATTCTTTTTTTAACATTTTGATGGAATTGAAATTGAAAAAAAATTGCCTCAGTGAAGATGTTAACATCTATGAAGATCTTCATTTCTTGTTCTACAAAGAGATATCATTTGAAAATCTATTCGATCCAAAAAAAAATATTGAGGGTTACAGGGTTACACATACCTTTATGACAGAGTTGATGAGTTTTTTTATACCCGTATGACTATATAGTCCAAGGGTATAATAAATTTGCCATTACGTTTGTGACGCAGAGAAGGAGGGGGGGGGGGGGGGAGGGGGAGGTATAGACTCAAGTGTATGGATCGCATCAGAATCGAAAAATATATCGATTTAGCTATGTATGTCCGTCCGTTCGTCCGTCATCACGATAACTCAAAAATTAAAGGAGCTAGGATTATCAAATTTTCACAAATTCGTTTTTATGCAAAAAACGGAATCGCTATTTAAATTCAGCCATTTTAGTCCATAGGTTCGGATAGCTACCATACAACTTCTTTTTTTATATGAGTATTACTCTGTACCTATTACAGCTGCGTGTCTGAAATTTTGCCAAAAAAAGTTTAGTTTTATGGCCAAAATTTCTGCGAAATTTGGTTGATCTACTGCAGTGGGTTTGAGTAGCTGCCATACAACTCTTATTTTATATGAGCATTACACTACACCAAATGAAGCTGGGTGTCTGAAATTTTGCCAGAAATAGTTTAGTGTAATAGCCACGGTTTCTGCAAAATTTAGTTGGTCTACTGCAAAGGGTTCGAGTAGCTGCCATACAACTCCTTCTTTTATATGAGCATTACTCTACACCTAATAAAGCTGATACCCGTATGTTTGAAATTTTGCCAAAATTAATTAACCGGATGATATAATGTATATGTTACGGTCATACGGGTATCCCAGAGTTTACACAGTCTACTCTACTTCACTCTTCCTCGTATATTTATCGAATGCCAAATATTAACTTTTGCATATTAAAGGGAGAGTTTTTAAATTTTTCTAATATTAAATTCCCCGGGCACCTATCATAATTATGCAATGAAAAAGTTTTAAGAATCAAATAACAATTAACAAATCAAGTATTTCATTAGTCAAAGAATTGAGTACAAATACTGAAGAAATCTGAATGTCGTAAACGAAATAAGTGTTTGTATTTAAAATTAAATTACCGAAATTTCAATTTAATGAACTAATTGTTTTTTTTTATTTTATTTCAACAAATATCATTACCACTTGATTAACTTCTTAAAATGATACTCTAATTTAATTGAAGTATTTTAATTGTAATTATAATGCCATAAATTTTATTTTATACTCAAATCAATTTCAAATTAAATGCTATAAATAATTTTGACCAAAAGTAAACAGACCCAAGATTTCTTCCTGCCCTCAACATTCATATAATGAACTCTTCCGATTAAATATTAACTGCATAAAATAATATTATTTTTGTTTTTTCCCTGAAGAAATTTTATATCGTATTCTTCCTTTTTTAATCCCATTTTTTTTTTTTTTTAAATTTCATCATCACCATTTCTTCATCTTTTGGAAATTGTATTTTTTTATCTGCAATGAATCACCTTTATACACATTCTACCCCAAAGCATTCATCTTGGATACTGGCTTTTTTTTTTTTTAAATCACCTTTTAACATTAAATAGCACTTCAGTTAAGCTGGATTATCTTTGATTCAATGCACGTTCAAAGTACCAAATAGCAATAAACTCAAAATGAAAACGTCTACAGGGACTTGGAACACTTTCAAAAAAAAAAAAAATAAATAAATAATAAAAAATTAAAAAAAGAATATAACTGAGAAAAATGGTTGAACTTTATAATATAAAAAAAAAATTAAAAACGTAAGTTAACATTTTAACACTATTATCATCTGAAAAAGATTAAGGTATATGATACGTTCATCTAAAGTTTCTTTGAACAAAATTTTTTTTTAGATGATTTATTGTAAACACAAGGGTCTAAGTTAGTGCAGAGGACAGATCTTATTAGAAATTAAAAATCTAGTTTGCTAAGTAATTCAGAAAGACTTTAATTTCATTTTAATGTCCATTCGATGTTTGAATAATAGAACCGGGGCAGATGCTTTGCAATTATAATAGCAAATAAATTGTAGAAATATATCGATAAATTGATTTCTAGATGCTTCATTTCAGCTATATTACTTAAACACCAAATGACCTAATCTTATATTTCCCTTCAGGAGTTTAAATAAGAAGTAATCTGGACAGGGTTCGAATCCCAGTGAAATCGAAACACTTTTATCTGGTTTTCCACTCCAATCAGTTACAATTCACCTTTGTGTTCACATTATTGACTAAATCAATCATTAATAATTTTATATATCAATCATTAATAATTTTATATATTTTTATTAAAAACTACATTAATTATGAAACAATATAATGAAAAAATTTAATTGAATAATATAACTCACAGATATAAAATACCATATAAGTTAAATACAAAACTTTTACAATATAAATAAAATAGAATTGTATATATTGCAAATCTAAAGGTGCCTTTATATTGGAGCTTCGATATGTGATAAAAGCGTCAATGGGAGCATACCATTATAAAATTATATTGTTTTTCGATGATCAAAGCGATGCTCCAAAATAAACACCTCTATCTAAATCATATATATAGTTTTCTACACTAAGCTCGTATCGACGCTCTTATCACTTATCGCAGCTTCTACATAAACGCGCAGCGTAAGACGTGTTTCTACATGTTATCAGGCCCAGTAGTATCTCATGTCTAAAATTTATATGGAATTCATTTAGATCAATTTTAATAACACGAATATAATATGACTCCCTGTTCCAACATGTGCCTACAGTATAGACAGATTTATTAGTTTAACAGTTGAACAGTTACCACATAATCTAAAACAAAAAATCCATTGAGAAATCTCGAATGCATTCATCCAATTTTAAATTTTCAGATCTTTTTGAATTCGATCAAAATGTTTAATACTAAACGTCATTACCCAAAACTGAAAACAACAACCAAAAAAAAAAAAAAATAACAAAAACAAATTCAGAAGAAAATTTAAAAAATTCACTCTTTAAAAATTGCTTTTGGCGTGTAAAAAGGTGTACGTGCAATGAGGGCTAATTTTATTTTTATACTTCTATTTTTTTTTTCTGTACTCATTTGGCCCTTATCCTTAATATACCAATTGGTACATGCCAATTTTTAACTAAATAAACAGTAATAAGGTGTACAAAATAAAAAACAAGAAACCTAAAAATTACTTGAATACAACAATTCTTTTAAATTTAAAGTGGTGTGAGGTAAAAACGTAACAAGATAACTTCATCGATATATCCATTTAATTTGTCTATTTCTATTCTTTATTTTTTTCCAAATTGTATCTCTATCTCTTTCTTTTGTTGCTATCATTACTTTTGGTTTTTTTTTTTGTATTCAATACTGGATTTTTAAAGGAATATTTAAGAAAAGGAAAACATCAATGACAACAACAAAGATAATTGTATTGCTTACAAGGAGCAAATTAACAAGGTATTTATCATTTATGTATTGTGTACTTTTTCGTATTCTTTTCGGATTAAATTCGAAATGAATATGTTTGAGTGCATTAAATATAAAAAATTTTTGGGTATATGAATTAGATGAACCGTTACGAATGTTTGCACGTAGTTTTATTTAAAAAAAAACTAATTGGTTTCCAGCTTTTGAAAAGAAGTCATTTTCAACATCAGTTTCATTAAAAAATAAAATTATATAAAAAAAAAAATGTAGAAATTAAATTATTTTTAAAAAATACTTTAATATGCGAAAAATGTTGTTTAATGATCGATCATTTAAAAATGAAGATGTTGGTTTTGGCTCTTTTTTTTTAGTTCAGAATCATAGACGCTAGTGAAGATGGAGAATGTGGAAAAATTTTATTTATTATACCCGTATGACTATATAGTCCAAGGGTATAATAAATTTGCCATTACGTTTGTGACGCAGAAAAGGAGGGGGGGTAGATATAGACTCAAATGTATGGATCGGATCAGAATCGAAAAATAAATCGATTTAGCTATGTATGTCCGTCCGTCCGTCTGTCCGTTTGTCCTTCTGTCCATCCGTCCGTCCGTCATCACGATAACTCAAAAAGTAAAGGAGCTAGGATTGTGAAATTTTCACAAATTCGTTTTTATGCAAAAAACGGAATCGAGTTTTAAATTCAGCCATTTTGGTCCACGGGTTCGAGTACCTGCCATACAACTTCTGATTTTATATGAGCATTACTCTATACCTATAGAAGCTGCGTGTCTGAAATTTTGCCAAAAGTAGTTTAGTATAATGGCCAAAGTTACTGCAAAATTTGGTTGGTCTACTGCAGAGGGTTCGAGTAGCTGCCATACAACTCCTTCTTTTATATGAGCTTTACACTACACCTGATGAAGCTGGGTGTCTGAAATTTTGCAAAAAATAGTTTAGTGTAATGGCCAAAGTTACTGCAAAATTTAGTTGGTCTACTGCTGAGGGTTCGAGTAGCTGCCATACAACTCCTTCTTTTATATGAGGATTACACTACACCAAATGAAGCAGGGTGTCTGAAATTTTGCCAAAAATAGTTTAGTGTAATGGCCAAGGTTACTGCAAAATTTGGTTGGTCTACTGTAAAGGGTTGGAGTAGCTGCCATACAACTCCTTCTTTTATATGAGCATTACTCTACAATGTTTGAAATTTTGCCAAAAGTAATTAACAGTCTACTTTACTACACTCTTCCTCGTTTTTTAATATATAGCCTTTAATTGAAGCCTTTCTTTGCTTTTTAAGTGGCGCAGGATAAAAATCCAATATTGTATTAGTTTGTTTTATTAGTACGACTTCTTCAGGTGTTTTTGCTGTTGTGTTTGTGATGCTGCTGACGCTACTAAATTTGCCGTTGTATTTGTGACGCTGCTGTAAGCGAGATAAGATAGGTAAGGATTTAAATGTATGGTTTAAAGAAAGGCAGAAAAGCAAAAGTTCAATCGATTAAGGTATGTGTGTTCTGCCGTCTGTCTATCCGTTTGTTCATCGGTTGGTCTGTCCGAATGATAATTTAAAAATTAATAAAGCCAAGATATATTTAAAAATTCATTAATGTATATAAGTCATTGATATGGATATTAAAATTGAACAAGTTTGGTTAGCGGGTTCCAGTATTTGCAATACAAATTATTCTTTTAATAGAAATACTGCATAACTGTATAATATGATACAACGCTTAATGATTAAAATTTTGTTAGTAGCTTGTTTTTTAAGCATGAGCTTTACCTGGTGGCTAATTTTTTTTTTTTTTTGAAAAAGTAAGATTTGAATTCAAACGCTCCATTTTATGCATTCGATTGTATATTTGTAAGAATTTAAAAATTCAATTATAATCGTAGCTTAATATTTTCTAGCACAAAACAAGTCGATTTTATCAACCTAAACTCAAAAGAACTTTTAAGAAATTTGATCGAAATTGAACAATGCTAGTGTTGTCGCAGTTATAAGTGGCAAAGTGTCATTAGACTTTACTCTTGAATTTTATGTCTTAACAGCTGTGGGGATTTAATCCCCGGAAAAGATTTGAAGATAATGTCTTATTATATCAGTGGGTCATAATGCCCCCAATTCGGAGCATGATTTATATATTTAATTTAATAAACATTTTTGTAAGTAGTTGTTTTATGTTATGAACCACCAAACTTGAATAATATTTCCAAATTTAAGATGAACTAGATATATAGAATTAATTTAGGGTCTTGAAAATTCCTAAATTAAGAAAAAGTTAAAGTATTAAAGAATAATAATTGTGCCTCATGGATTATGGTATAAGCATTTGAATATACAAAGCCCGGGGTGCTGGTTCGAATCTCGTACAGGTCCTGAAATTTTTAATTAAAAAAAAGAATTATTTAAAAACAATTTTTTATTACAAATCTCCTTGGTGACAAAATATTCTATAAAGAATATTCTATAAATTAATAGAAAGAATTGAAAATGGTACGCACAACGGGTCGCAAAGCTAACGTATTACATTTAGAGCACATTCTATCCTTTATAACCAACAACAACTACAAAGAATAATACTGTTTGTTAGGACATAATACAAAAGAGTATTATGGCCCAAATCTTCATAACATTTTCGTTGAATAACTATTCAAATATTTGCAAATATTTTCAAAAATTATTTTACAGAACTTCGTAGCTTCTAAAACTTAAATAAAACTCTTTAAGGTTTAATAATTACTTTTAATTTAGAATCGCTTAAGTTTTATTTTATAATTAAATCAAAACTTCTTATAAAAAATCAATGCAACTGAATGAAAGTACCTTAAAGTATACTTATAATTAAAATGTAAATTTCAAAAAAAAATTTTAACTTCAAAAAACAATCTTTGAAAAATTAAATTACTTTAGTTAAAAATAATTTTTTTTTTTTTAATTATAGAAAACCCAAAAGTAAATTTAAAGACAAAGTATCTCTTTAATAAAAGGATAACACAATCATCATTCATTTATTTCCCCCTTTTATTTTATAAATTATTTTTTTTATTTTTCACATCCTGTCATAAATTAAAAATGAACGAAGAAAAATGTAAAGTTTTTTTTATTTTTTTTTTATTCAATTTATTTTACCTTTAATCTGTAATAAAAAAGTATTTTGAAAATCCATAAGATTTTTTAAGAATCCTCATTCCATTACCAATTCAACCCATTCCTCAATTTTTTTTCAAATTTTACCCACTCTCAGGATACTTTGTTTTATTTTTATTAATTTTGTTTTTGTTTTTTTTTTTTTAATCTCTCATACCACAACAACTTGTTAAGATTTATAATGTTTATATTTAAATTTAAATATACAGTCATTAACAAAACATATGTAAGAGTGTAAATTTTGTAAAATAAATTTGACTTAAATATTTTAAGTATGAATATGTTAGCTCTAAGTAAGTATTTAGTTAATGAATATTGGGGAATTAGTTGGTAGACTAATAATTCTAATGAATAACAATTTGGGCTGGAACCACTACGACGGCCCTGGAATATCTTGATGAAGTGTTAAACAGAGCGATTCGTCTTGTAAATGATCCTAATTTCAGCTTAACGCTAATTCCACTTAGTCATCGACGGAGAGTGAAGTCGCTGACCTTGTTTTATAGAAATCTTGTAATTGACCCCACTCAAAGTTTTCAAAAGCAAAACAAGGAGGGCAACAGATTCTCATCTCCACAAAGTCGCACTATCTAGATGAAGCAACACAGCTTATGGAAAATTCATTTGTTATGCGTTCATCGGGGATTTCGAACCATATTCAAATAAAAATCTGTTCCCTCATATTGGGCAATCATTTTGTAAATTTAAGAAGAACATTAACAACTTTCTTCAAAAAATCTCAATCAATATTCCCCATAATTCTCTAATCTCAAATTTCTTAAAGTTACAAAAATCCTTTCACATCCCTATTCTCGAAATCGAAATGTACGCTTACATTACATGTCCCACTCTAATGTTTGATTAAAAAAGGGTGGCCATTATGTTGTGTCAATGTCCCACACTACCTATAAGACGTATGTACATTTCCAAAGGTTACTTTTGAAACTTGTCACTTTCCTTGTAAAAAAAGAAAGAAAGAAAAATCTGGTTGTAGACCAGCTGCTTCTTTTATATAATCTGATTAAAATTTCAATCAGCAATAAAAAACAATAAGCGCTGCGATTTTTTCATAAAATGATAATAGAAAAAAGTTTTGGTTTATAACCCACACATCTTCGTTATCTTAAAGCCTTGCTTATAATACACAGTTTGATCGCAATAACATTGTTTTATACAGAAACCTTGTACAGACGAATACTCATAAAGGATCGGAACTTCCATATACCGAAGAATTGTCAAGAAGGCATAACACAGCTTATTATTTCATTTGATAATATAGTCTATAGATACTTATTGTATCTTGTATTATTTTACTTATATGTATTTATTAATGTAGATGTCAATCTCTTATTTTAAGTTTAAGGTTAAAGGGGGAAGGTTTTAGTTGGCTAAAGACCAAAACTAACCTGAAAGCACCTCTTCATTACTCTGAATTACTTTTAAAACTTAAAGTTTACCTTTTTCATTTTTGTCTTCGACTATTTGTAATTAATTGTTTTTAATATATGTATATATTTATATATATATACATATGCTTGTCTTTACCAATTAATTGAATTCATATATAAAAATGCTTTCAAATAAAAAAAAAAAAAAAAACAAAAAACATCTTTTAATTTTCATCCTGATTAAAGTAATAAAACTTTACCATTATTAATATTACATATATAATATATACATATAACGGTGATTCGCGACTCTTCCTTAACTTTTAATTTTTTTTTTTTTTTCATTTTAAGAGAATAAAAAAATAATAAGATAACTGTAAATAACAGAAAAAAAAAAAACAAAACAAACAAACATTTCAAAGCCAAAAATATTCAATTAACCTTCCGATGTAAGGATACATTTTTTTTTTATTTCACTCTAATTCTCCTTTTCCTCTCACTTTTACAATTTTCATCATCTTTGGTAGATTCTTTCAATATGGAAAATTGAATATATATATGAAGAGTGCAGGCAAATAACAATCAATGTCAATTTTTTTCGAAAATGCAATATGGGTATCATTGGAAAGGCAAAAATGAGATCTTTCGTTCTATCAACAATAAATAATGTAAAACCAAACGAGATCAAAGTTTTAGCCTGTTCAAAATTTCCTGTACAGGGAAAGAACAATCAATGTCACAGTTTTAATGGAAAAAACAATCAATGTCAGTTTCTTTTTAATATGGCAAATTTTGAATTGTTTTTATTGACTTGACTTGACTATTACAAATAAAAATGTTCTAACGGGAATTTAAAATAACATTTCCCGTTCGAGGCCATAGTTACATGGAATGTGACAAAAATATGGGATTAATAAAACAAAATCTTAAAATAGAATTGCCTGATGAATGGAACGATCATGTTAAATCTTCACGGGTCAAACCCTCGCCCTTTGTCATTATTAAAAGTAAACAAGATATTTTCAAAAACTGGGGCAGTTATTTGGAAAATAATCATTATAAAAAAAAATCTCCATTTGCAACGAGGCCAATTTCTGAAATCTACATAACAAAGGAACACAGTCGGACACTCCAATTAAGAAACACATATAACGGCCCATGGAATTCGTACATAATCAGATATAAAAATACTGGTAACAGTTCACAAAATTTAAAGCCTTCTTACACTAGCCTAATTCCACTTTCATCTGGAAAATATAATGATTTAATGGTACTTAAAGAATTTTGCAGACACGAAGCGCAGCGGTTTTTTGAAACACTGCCGCATTCGAATCAAGTTTCGGACACAGACGATAATAATTAAGCAAATCCATACGTTTTAACGTTATAAAAATTTAAACTTAATGAATTACTTAATTTGAACTATTTATGTTTTTACTTTTTATTAAATTATTTTTTGTTTGATTATTTTTTCCTAAATTTTTAATATTTGATTGTTTTTTCGTACAAAACTGAATTTTTTTGAAACTAAGTTTTTTTTTTTGTAAATAAAATAAGAAAATATTAAATTATGTTAATTTTTTTGTATTGTATTTCTTTAAGAATAGGATAAACAATAATTATGAAGCTTGTTTACAGACACTTTCAGAACATTTTTATACGCAAGAAGTCTTTGAAAATATTAATTGAATTTTCTCAATTTCTAAAAAAAGTGACGTTGATTGTTATTTGCCTGCACTCTTCATATATATATATAAAATACATATATATATATAAATTAATTTCTACAAGGATAATATTGTAATAATAGAAAATTTAAGTGCTAATCTATATTTGTGTACTGTTTTATATATCATACACAGAACGAAATTACACCATATTTCATTCTCTTTCTTATTTGTTTTTATTTTTATTTTTGTCTCTTTCTATTACAGATTGAAGTTTTAAATATATTGCTGAATGTTTTTTCAATATAAATAAACATTACATTTAATACAAAAAAAAAAAAGAGAGAATTTCTATCTATACCTGCTCCAGGACTCTAAAAGTATTTTTTTCAAGGATTATATATTTTTTTACCGTTATTTTTGATTCTATATACTTTTATATATTTTTTGTTGTTGTTGATTTTATCTTTTTTTGAATGATTTCAACATTTACAAAAAAAAAAAAATAAAAAGGCAAAAAAAAAAAATAAATAAAATTCTTTATGCGTCCTTAAAATGAGCAAGTTTTTAATTGAGTTATTACTTTAAGCAAAAACCAACAAACCATTTATTATTATCCTGGTACAAAAACAAGCAGAATAAATTTTATTTTATCCTTGTGAAATATAATTTTTTTCTTTTGTTTTAATTATTTGATTTAATGTGAATTAAATACAAACAATCCTGCAGCAGGAGTCGCATTTTTTAAAATTACATTATAAACGAGGAAAAAATTTGAATAGACTGTATCAATTCTGGAATAACCGCAGATCTGTTGCTGCATAATATAAACTACATATAGAGTAAACATGTTAAAGCCGAATTTACTCTTCTTTTGTAAGAGTATCTGAAGCTTTGTATCTGAAGAACCTTATTTCACCCTAAAGTCTACATATAAAAATAACAGGAAGTTAATCGCAGTTAATCGAACCTCTTTCACTAAATGAACCAAATTTTGTGAAATAGTTGGCCATAAAGCCAATATACTTTAGGCAAAATTTTAGAAACCCAGCTTAACTATAGAAAAAGGGTGGTGGAAATTAAAGACTTTGACAAAACTATCTCTACAATCAACCCTTACTAGATTATTACCAAGAAAATATCTTTTCGAAAATTTCGTATTCTAAGCTTTGGGCTCATAAAGTCCTCAACTATAAGACAGAATCTAGTCTCCTTTCGTTTGTAAATTTCCAGGCTATTACAGTAAAAGTTGCATTTCATACTAGATGTTCATGGTCAACATTATTAACCCCTGTAAATATGCAATTTCTTTTTTATAACTTTCATACACATGAAATTAATGAAATCGATAGGAAATTATAGAGCTCATAAGATCCATTTTAATTATACTATATTTGATGATATTTTAGGTATTCTACACACATAAGATTTTAACATCATCGTGACTCAAGAACTCAAGAACTGTGTAAATCGATCCAGAAATTTTTTTTAGACAAGGAATTCAAAAATTTATATTACATTTAGCAGACAACTTAACCATTTTAATATTTTATTTGCATAGAATATTTAAAAAACCTAATTATTTTGGCACTGGCACTTTGGCACTAGACCTAAAAATCTGTTACCAATAGAAAAAATAAAAATATTCTGCCTTTAAATTACCAGCGTGCCTGAAACATTAAGACTATAACTAAACGAGTTTTAAACATTTTTGAAAAGCTATATCTCTAGAATAAAACGGCCTTAAACTACGCAAACAAACGTTACTTAAAAATTTCCTTCAAATTAGGATATGTATCCTAGTTCTGAATTAAGGTAATAAAATGTAAATGATTGTGGTTAGTAGTTCTAGTTAAGACTAATAAGTTTACCTTATGAATCATTGTACATTTTATGCGATTTTTTTTTGAATTGGTATTTTTTCTGTCAGTTCTGACCAGTTTAATAAGTTGTCGTCACTTTATAATTCAATTTCGTACTTGATTTTAATCTTTAAATTTTTATGTAATTAAAAAAACAAACGTTAGCAAATTAAATTGCAATTAAAGTGTTTTAAGTTCATTGACAATTTCTGTTCTGTGCGTTTCATTTTTAACTCAAAGCCTCAGAGTTTCACTAAAAATTTTCAGTAGTGTTTGTCTGAATCTGCTTTAAGCATAGATCTGATTAAAACAAATCCAAAATATTAAATAAACGTATGATTCAAGCTAAAATTGTATAATTAAAAATTTTGTTAAAATAATGATTTTCTTGACTGGTTCTTCTTTCAAAGATTTTTGAATTCAATTGCAATTTATCCACACACCTATCTAATAATATTTACAAATATTATCTTAGTATCCCTCATTTTTGTAATTTATATCATTTCTACATTTTCACTTTTTTTGAAATATTTTAATTTTTTATTTACACCTTATGAATAGATTGTTATCTCAATAAAAGCTGGAATTAGCGCCAAAGGAATCACAAAATACATATGGAAAAGTTTTACTTCAAATGCTACTTAATATGTATATGTGTGTACTTTATACATATAAACATTAAAAATATTCTGCAAATTCAAAATTTTTATTTAAAGTTGTAGAAAAACAAGAGTAACAACAACAACAATAGCAACAACAACAACAATAACATAATCAGAAAAAATACAAAAACCTTTAAAAGAATAAAAATTACTCCAGTGGATTAAAATTAAATGGTAGAGAGACCATTAGAAACCACATATACAATCTTATTAATCCTGATGGATATTGTCTACACAATGTCTACACTTTAAATAAAAAAAAAAAAAAAAAAAAATTAAGCAAAGAAATTTGTTTGTTATTTCCAGAAGTTTAATTTCATTTTAGTTCTCAAGAAAAAAATCTTCTGAAGGAGTTCAAAATCTAAGAGAAAAGGATTCCTATGGAATCTCAATTGAAGTTAAAAGGATACAAAAAAGAAAAAAAAAACTAAATGGAATAAAAGATTTTATTTACTTTCACCTGCTTAAAATTCAAAAAATTCATTTATTTTGTTGTTGTTGTCTCCTTTATTTTTTTTTTTATTTGTGATTTTTTCTCTCTGTTTATCTTGAAGAGAACTTTTTGTATAAAGCAGAGAGTGTGAGAACATATGAAGTTGGATTTGTATAAAGAGGTAAAAGTTGAAAGACAGAAAAAGAGAGAGATAGAGGATGAAGTAGTACAAATATAAAAACAATATTGTGCAGGAAAAAGACAATTTGTTTGAATCAGAACATGTAAAATAGAGTATATATAATAAATTATTATAGAAAAGGGGGTGTGAGATATAAAGAGTAGATGAAACTGAAGAAATTTTTAGATTGAAATCATTTAAAAATAAGAAATAAAAAAAAAAATATTAAAGTAAGAGTTGAAGTAGAAAATTTTGGAATGAAATCAGAATAAATTTTATACTTAATGTACCTATATCATATAAAAATGTTGAACATGTCTGTTTACATTTTCTTAAAACAATTTAAAACAAATGTTTTTTTTTTTTTTTTTTTTTTTTTTGTATTATAATTTTATGTCTTGTTCAGTTTTTTATTTATTTGGTTATTTTTTTGAATTTTTAATTTGATTAAATTATTTTCAGGTTTTAAAATTTTTTTTGTGGTTATTATAAAAAAAAAAATCATAAAATATTTACTATTGTTTTTTTAACTGATTAAAATAAAAGAATTTAAAATAAAAAACCTGAATTTAATTATAAAATATTGAATTATTCTTATGGATATTAAATGTATATTAAATTTAAATTAGAGATCTGACAGATAGCTCAGTGGAAAACTGATGGCTTTTCAATCGAAAAGTCGCGGGTTCAAATCCTGGTCGGATCATATCTAATAAAAAATGAGGAAGAGTGTAGTAGAGTTGTTTGAAACGCTGAAACAACGGTATGCCCGTAATATAAAGATTATATCATTCGGTTAATTACTTTTGGAAGAAATTTCAAATATACAGTTTTATTTGATGTAGAGTAATGCTTTTATAGAAAAAGAAATTATATGCAAAAGCTACTAGATCCCACTGCGGTAGACCAACTAAATTTTGCGGAAACTTCGGCCATAAAACTAAACAATTTTTGACAAAATTTCATATACCCAGCTTTTATAAGTATAGAGTAATGTTCGTATAAAGTTGTATGCATTATAAAATATTTTTAATTACTTTGATTCTCTTGTTCCTTCTTTGATTAAATAATTCTATGCATATTGGTACGCTGTTCGCTGATGTTTCTCAGCAATGATTTTTGTTTTTTTTTCCCTTATTACTCTGGATTTTATTCTGATTTATAAATTGAATTACTTGGTACTCGTTCGTAGACAATATTTTAAGTATTGTCCGATATATTCACATTTCTAAAACCTGTTTTTGGTTTATATCAGCCATTTTAACATTTCATACTTCAACTTTAATACTTTATTAATCGTATTTTTATGGACGGTTTAAGATCATGACTGCTGATCATTTTCCTGTATTTGCAATATTAACAACATACAGGAGGGCTTCAGCTGGACAAAATATTTTAACAGTTGACTTTTAAAACAAAATATTCAATGCAAATGTTTTAAAAACATATAATTTTATTTAAACACAGAGTAAAAATAATAGGAAGAGGTACAAATTCATATAAACTTTTTTAGTATGAAATATTTTTTAAAAAAATAAAAGATGTTCCAATTTTTCGATGTATTAGTGAACACTTTTTCTATTTAGAATTAGAGATTTTGTTTGCTCAGTAAATAAAAGTTTATTTTGTAATAATATTATGTACTCAGTCGCTCAGCTCCATATATCTTTCTACAGGAAATCGAAGAAGGCGCAGCAGATTTTTAAGATACCTAACTAAGATTTTAAAGAAACAAAATAATTCATCTTAAACTCTTGCCTCTTATTTTACAAAACTTATGAAAGCAGTTTTCGTTAGTTGTTTCTAGATTGAAGAGTTATTTTTATAAAACAAATTACAATTATAATATAAATGCAACAAAAATTGAAATTTATATCTTTTTCGTACTTTCAGGAGCAGTAACTGATGGGGCTAAAGAAAAACGTTGTTCTATGAAACAAAATTTTTTGTAACAACTATTTGTAGTTAAAAAAATATTTTGGGAAATGTGGTAAAAAGGAGATCTTTAATTTTATTTATATTATATGTCCTTAAAAATTTCATCAAAGTTAACTTTAACTGCAGAATTTTTTTTTAAAAAAAAAAACCTTACAGAAAATGAAAAATACTTCGAGGAAAGAGACAGATGTAAAGATTCAATAGTAGTCTTACTATGACAGTAATTTTAAGTAAAATTATAAAATTATTATTTTTATAACCGTTTTTTTTTTTCTTTTTAGCAAATACCTTATTTCTATAGATTCAAAATATGTTTTTTTTTTTTCTTTTTGTTGTTCATTTTTGTTCGTTACTGTTAATATTTTATAAAAGTACTGTAATCTTTTTGAAATTCTTAAATCCTTGAATCTTTATAAATTGGTGTCCTTCCACATAAACATAAACATAAACAGTTATATTAAAAAATAACGGTAAATATACAAACATATAACAATGCAATAGAATATTTTAAACGAATAACGGTAATAAGGGTATGAAAAAAAAAGTAAACTTTGAAAATTGTTTGCAGAAGTCGTTAATAATAATTTACGCTAAAATAAAAATTATAAGAAAAACAAATTAAAAATAAGAAAATTGAAAGTGATTTATTGTAATCGGTTTGAATTAACTGCCATCATATTGTTGATGAAAAAGTCAACCGATGACAGGAGTTTGTTTATTTTGTTATTAGGAATTTTTTTAACATTTTTTCAAAAACAATTTGGACTAAATGACAGATTTTAGGAAAATTTACTAATTAGAAGGCAAATGATTCAAATGCGTGCCAATTTAATTGACACATCCATTTTATTTCTTAATTTAAATGTTTTATATGTAAATTCTTTAACTGTCTAATAACATGTCTTACACATAGATACATATTGGAACAACGGATCTAAAGCTACTAAATATATAAAATTTGTTTTACCAAATGGAACCCAATGAATTCCATGACTAAATTTTCTACAAAACCTTATCACAAGTAGAATTTTTTCGAATTTAAAAGATTTATAGTATTTAATTAACAATATTGCATTAATTTTACATATGAGTTAAAAATTATTTCTGGATCTGTGAGTTGATTTACTATTTTGGTATATACTTTTGTATCTGTGAGTTATATTCAATTTATATTGCATATCATGTACGATTACGTAGTGCGTACAACTAAACCAAATAAATAAATTAAAAAAAAAGTTAAATTTAGATAGCAAATATTAAAAACTTTTAAATACCTCTATAGAAAAATTTATTTGGTAAAAATGGTTTAGACCAAAATATTTTAGGTAAATATACTTTAAAATTCATATATTTTTTAAACAAACTGACAAAGAAACTTAGAATAGATATGATTTAAACCGTCAGTGAAGAAAACAGTCAGTGGATTTACTACAAAAAAAAAAAAAAAAATCAAAACAAACATAAGAAAAACAGAAACAGGCAATAGAAGAAGACTAAGGATCAAAACGCGTTCATGGAATATAAACGCAGGAGACAAATTGTCGCAAGTATAAGTTCAAAATACAAGTAGGAGTACATAGTAAGGTGTGGTATATACGGTACCATTTGGTAATAGAATTAATATATTGCACTATAACTATGTATTATATGAATTTTATTTTTCTATTAAGCTTTTAAAAGATTTTTTTTAGGGATTATTTAAATTTAACATTGAATGGGGATTTAAGTCTAGAAAAATTTTTTCGTTTTTTTTTTCTTTTCTAAACTTTTTATTGTAATAATTTTAAGTATTTGGAAGATTGATAAGTAGATTTTAGAAAAGTAACAGAATTTGTTTTTTATTTCACGTTCTATCTTTCGCGGATTATTAAAATAAAAAAAAAAAAAAAATAGATAGATTTAGAGTATGGCACTGAATATTGTTGAGTTTAGTGTTGGTTTTCTTTATAACATTATTTTTTTTTTAAATAAATTTTATTACGTAATAATATGGTTTATGTATATATGAAGGAAAATTTACTTTAAGATTAGGATTAAATGAATTATAAATTTGTGGTGTTTGGAGTCTTTAAAGATGCTGATGATGATAAGGTTGCAGGGGTAAAGATTAATTTAATAAACTCAAATTGATTTAACTTATAAACTGTTAATAAAATCTTTTTTATAAGGATTTAAAATACATTTTTTTTTTAAGAATTTTTATTTGATTGAAATTTTTTTTATATATTAACTCCAATTTTTTATGAGTTTAAATTAATTTTTTTTTTTTTTAATTTTGATTTTATTTTTTGGAAGATTTTGATTTGTACATAGTATTGAAACAGTTCTATCGTTGTGACACATTGCAATGGAACTCAATATAATTCTTATCAGAGTTGTAAAAAGATTAAATTTCACTCAACTCATCGTTCAACTCAAATTTTGAGTTAGCTTATAGTTGACTTTTATACATAAGCTCAAATGTTGAGCTAACTCATAGTACGAGCTATACACAGTTGAACCGAGCCCTATTTTGTAGATATGCAAAATAATCACACATAAGTGTTTTACCGTTATCATTGAATTAAGAATTTGCATGATCATTAAAATATGCAATGTTAATGCAAAAAACACTGCATTGAATTATATTATTACATATGTATGTTATTACCAAGAATTGAGAATTGGAAAGTAAGATACATTATTTTATTTCAACTATCAAAAATTTTTATTAATTTATTGAAAAAATTCAATGAATATGAGCTTATTTAATTTGCACTCAATTCATGCTCGACTCAAAACTTGAGTTCGTTAAACGTGTGAGCTTATGTGTATAGCTCAAGCTATAAATTAACTCAAAATTTGAGCTAGGTTAAGTTTGAGTGAGCTCCACATTTCAACTTATGCTTATAGCTCAAACTATGGGCTCGCTCAACATTTGAATTTATGTGTATAGCCTAAAATAAGAGTTAGTTCAACATATGAGTTGAGTTGAGATTTAAGTTGAGCTTTGCATTAGGGTTCGCTTTATTACAACCCTGATTCTTATTTTAGAATATTTTAAGGATTTGAAAGTGATTAAATCTGAGTGTAATTAGAAGAAATCGAAAACTTTGAGCTGTAAATTTTTTTTTTTTTTTTTTTTTTTTTTTTTTACTTTTTTACTTTATTTTATTTTTTTCAATACAATTCTTTAATTATTTTTTTTTTTGGATTTTCTTATATCTTACTACGACATTTTCTTTTTTTATTTATTAACTGTGATATAAACAAAACATAAAGTTTTGGTATAAAACATAACAGAAAATTCCATATTTAATAAAACAAGTAAAAGTTACTTACAATCTAAAGGATACATATATATATGTATATTAATAAATATATACAATTATTCTATAACATAACATAATAAAAATTATGTTATGTGTAATTCACTCCTGCGTTATTCTGTCCACTTGTGCGAGGGATTGTTTCTCAATAAATACTTTAGTTTTTTTACAAAGAGATCTAAATTTGAACACTCCTTTAAATCCAATGGTAGATTGTTATAAATCCTTATAGCTGACGAAAGGCAGCTGTTGCGTGATAACTCAGTTCTTGATTTGGTATGGTTTAGGTTGTTTAACTTCCGGGTATTATAATTGTGGACACAACTTCTTTTAGTAATTTGAATTGCTTTTTTATAAATTCCTTTTTCCAGTTTGAAAATTAGTTTAGCTTTTTCCAAAACAATGATTTGAGATAACTTCAGGTAACCCGTACGCTTAAAAATTACATCTGTTGGGGTAAGCCAATTAAATTTATGCAAACATTTTATCGCCTTGTTTATTATGATTCCAATTTTATCTTTCAGCCAAGTGGAACAGCTAGACCAATTACATATATTATATCTAATGTGTGAAATAATATGAGAATGATATAGACTGTTAGCAGATTGCCTATTCAGTATAATTCCACTTCTTTTGATAGCACCCAACAAAGGCACAATTTTTTTTTCTAGTTTAATAATATGATCTTCCCATTTCAACTTCTCATCAATTACAACACCTAGGTATTTATAATAAGTAACTCTTTCAATTTCAATCTTATTTACTAGCAGTTTTGGATTTATATCAACTTTATTTCTGATTTTATATACTATATATTTTGTTTTTTCAGCATTTATAGTTAATTTATTACCTTTAAGCCAATTATTGTATCTCCACAAATCTGCATTTATTACTCTTTCTAATTCATCACAATTTTTGGCACTGTAAATAAGTAAAGTATCATCGGCGAAGATCTTATATTCAGCTAGTAAATTCGCATACTGGATATTATGAATATAGAGCAGATATAATGTAGGACCTAACACTGACCCTTGAGGAACACCAATATTTATTGTAATCTGATTACTCAGTACTCCATTAATTTTCGTAATAGTTTTTCTATTTTTAAGGTATGAGTTGAGTAGATCCTGAGCTGCTCCCCGTATTCCAATTTCATACAATCTATCAAGTAAGATACTATGATTCACCGTATCAAAGGCCTTCTTTAAATCAACAAATACAGAGCATACATAATTTCCTTCATCCAATTTGTTTATAATTGAGTTAGTAGATTCGAAAACTGCAGAGTCTGTTCCAATTCGTTTTTGAAAACCAAATTGATTCCTATCAAAGCCCACGACCTCTTGAATGAAATCTTGAATTCTGACATTTATAATTTTTTCAAACACTTTTCCTACGCAGCTTGTAAGAGTAATTGGTCTATAATTCGACACATCCAGTGGTGACCCTGATTTAAGTATAGGTATAACAATACTTGATTTTAAACACTCAGGATACATACCAGTAGATAGGCATTTATTTATCAAACAAACAATTTTAGGCGCTATTAATGTTACAACATGCTTTAGATCTGCGGCTGTTATATTATCAGCTCCTGGTGTACTATTTTTTAACTGCATAATGATTTTATATATTTCTTTTTCATCCGTTGGTTGTAGAAAAATTGTTTGACCGTTCAAAATGTTTTTTATTGTATAATTTTCAGAATCAATAATTTTGTCTGCTAATTTGTTTCCAATTTCACTGAAGTGAGTATTGAAGCAGTTTGCAATTTCAAAACTATCACATATTCTAATTCCACTAATATTTATTTCTTTTATTACTTTGTTACAATCATTTGACTTTTTTAAGATACAATTGTTAAGTACTTTCCAGATTTTTCTTTGGTCAGAGCCAGCCAATTGTATTTTATTATTGAAATAATTCTGTTTTGCTCTTGTTATTTCATAGGTTACCTTATTTTTAGCACTTTTAAATCTTGCTAGTATTTCAAGGTTATGGGGATTTTTTTTTAACTTTTTAAACAGTCTATTCCTCTTTTTTATTATGCTTAACAAATCATTTGTCATCCATAAGTTATCCTTTCTGACTCTCATTAGCTTTTTTATTGTAGAGTTTACCTTAGCTCTTTGTAATATATCAATGAGATCATCGACACAATCACTATTATTTGTCACAAGTAGATTTCTAACATTATCTTTAAAAATTTTATAATTTGTGGTATCAATTTCCTTTTTGAAAATAGGTTCCATTTTTTTTACAATTTTATTTATTTTGACAAATACGGCTTTATGATCTAAATTTACAATATCATGCAACTTGAAATCAAATTCATATTTTTCGAGATCTGAAAGAATGTGATCAATGATCGTAGAAGAATTTTCAGTTATTCGAGTAGCATATTCCTTACTTAATTTATTCTTAATACTAATTCCATTAGATTCTAACATTGATTTATAGGATCTAGTGAGCTCTGCATCAACTAATAAATCAATATTGCAGTCACCCATTATAATAATGTTTTTATATCTATCAAAGATTAAGTCTAAGTGTGCTATAAATTCATTATTATTATCACTTGGTCTTTTATAACATACACCAACTTTTAAATCTGGAGTAGTGTCGCTTAGTGAAATAATGATGGTATTGAATTGCTCAAACACTTCCACGACTTTGTGTTCCAAATTCTGTTTGACATAAATCGCCGTACCACCTCCTCTAGATAAATTATTGGAATTAAAATACTTTTAAGTTTAAATTTAAGTGTGTTATTAAATATATTAAAAACTAAAAAAATTGCCACCATTAAAGTTTTACACAAATTATAAATGAAATATAAATTTCCTTCATTAGTGCATGGATTTAGACATAATTCATTCACTACTAGACACCTCCAACATTATTAGACTCCTAAGTATGTAATACAAGTGTTGGGCTACCCAAAAAACTCCAAATAAATTTTAATATAACAAATGAATTGCATAAAAAATTATAAAGATTACTTTGTTTATTTATTTATAAGAAGTCACCCACCAAATACAATGTGATAAGCGAATGCTTCAGTCTTCCTTCTCAGGTGCGGCAATGATTTTATTTTATAAATTGTGATATAAAGCTATAATTATGATATAAATTATAAATTTTACTTTTATTTTTTATATGACCCGACCAGGATTTGAACCGAGAGCCTTGGCTTGTTTTATTATTCAAAATTTTTATTTTTTCAAAATTTTATACAAACAAAGTTTTTACGTTTTTCATAATCAAAACCAAAATAAAGTGAATTTAGAAATACAACAAGTGATGAAAAAAACCAAAGATTTTTAAAAAGCACAATTTTCAAAATTATATATGGTTTATTTCTGAGTATTTTATCATTTATTTTTATAAAAATAAATATAAAAAAATAAATGATTAAATAAACTATTACTATATTGAAGACTTATGATGGATCTAGCCCCCCCCCCTACTGTCCCCATCTTTCGATTTTTTTAGGTTCTAGAAAATCAATTATGAACTCCTCCAAAATTTGTAGTTTTATCTAGACTTTTATTATCTAAGCAAAAATGGTTAAAACTAAGAGACAATTTCTGCAATTTAAAGAAACCCTTTCAAATTTAAGAAAAACCTTTGACATATGTTAAAACATAATTCTTAGGCTTCAAATTTTGTATATTTTTAAAAAAAAATTTGAATTGGTATTCAAGTTACAGGTGTTTAAAAATAGCAAAATTTCAATTTTCGAGTTCTTATAGGTTCCAAATAGGGGACGTGACAAAAAAATTTTGTTAACCGAGTCCTACTAATTCCTGAAAGTCTAACTACTCCCAAAATTTCAAAACCCTACCTTGAACCGTTTAGAAGATATGGGTGACCAAAAATTTTTTTTTGTGGCCAAATTGAGTTTTGCATAATGGTAAATTTTAGTACTGCCTTTAGTACAACCCTAAGCATTTGGCTTTTATAAATTTTATAAAAACAGCTATTTTCTGCCGTTTTTTTTCCGTTTCCCATAACTCTTGTTAAAATAATTTAAAAATAATAATATCAAATTTAATATTTTCCGTTTCTTTCACCACTTTGATTAAACGTTTGTCTTATTACAAAATCCAGATTCACTCTACCTTTTGTGTTTACTTATTTTCTAATTATAATTTAATTAGTAAAGATATATGACTAATCAACAAAAAAAAAAAAAAAAAAAAAACTACTAACCTAGTTCTTCTGTTCTTCTATTACAACACAAAAGCAATTTCGTTTATTATATTTCCCTAAGTTTAATCAACAACATTCCACTTTTCAATGAAGAATTAAATACAAAAGAAAACAATAAATTTAATTAAATGAATATAATTATACATCAAATAAATAAACTCAATTTGTTATCAAACCTTTTTCACCTTAAATTTTCCCCAACTGCATGAAAATTGTAGTGAAAAAATATATATTAGTTTTCTCTTTACTTATTTAACGTTTTCTTTGTTTACAATTTTTCTTATTTTATCATTTATAATGCAATAAGAAAACACATTTTCCTTTTAAAATAACATTTTGCTTTTCTTTTGAATACTTTTCCTTTTCCTACCCCTACCATGTAATTTCATTCCATCCATCATCAATTATTTTTTTATTCTCTCATATAAACTTTTTTTACTTTGTTTCACCTTTTTTTTCCTATTCATTACAACAACAACAACAACAACAACAACAACTAATATCTGACTTTGACAGCAGGAGTGCCATGTTAGTTACATTTGTAAGCTTCATTTTATTCAACGTTCTAAACAGCTTTATATTATATTATATTAATTGTATATGTGCGGATGGGGGTAATAAATAAGTATAATATGTATGTATAGAGATCAAAAATTATAAATACAGTTAGGTTAGGTACCGTACGTTAATATACGTATAGAGTGATAAACTCTGGAAAGGAAACAGAGAAGATAAAATTGTTAAGACAAAAAACAACAAAATAAAGTAAAAGATAATTATGGTCGTATTAAGAAAACTGTATGATTATGACAATGTGTTAGAAAAAGACAAATAATGTGAAATGTACGAAAGAAAAGTAGAAAAAAAAAAAAAATTTAATATGTAACAGAGTTAAAATAATCAGTAATATACTTTGTGTGTATGCTCTTGAGAATCATAATTGATGAAGCTTAATTAAAAGACAACTAACTTCATTTCTACTTAAAATTATTGTATAGAGGTGTACATATATTATATAGGTACATTATATAGAGTTGGTTATACATATATACATAAAATATTATAAAACAAAGAGTCAACGTGTAAAAGAGAATTTTTTTATATGTAATATATAAAAATGAAATTAAAATTTAAGATTAAATACTTGGCGTCTCTATACTTGTTTCATTACCTTTTGGGTCAGGGTGGTGTTTGCTTATTTATTACTAGGGTGATAAAGTGTTTAAATATAAAATGTTAATGTAAATTTCTGAAGTGAGAGACAATTCTTTTAATTAATCTTACCATAATCCAGCAATTAACTTTTGTATTAAAACACTTTTAAATGGAAAAGATCTACTAGGTATCAATTTGTGATTAATGAAAATTTTCAATATTTTAAGCTTAAAAGTTTTCAAACATTAAAAGAACCGGTTCTTATACCAGCAATTTACTTTTATATTAAAACAGTAACAAATTCCCAAGATCTACCATTAATTTTTTATTTTCTATCTTATAGGGGGCTAGTTTTACTTTAATAAAAGTAAATATTGAAAAAAATATTTTTTTTTTTATTTTATTTAATGATAAAATATAAGATTTAAAGGAAAAACAATTGAATTTTAATAGAAGATATAATAGCTGTGAATGTGATCGAACCCACGATTGAAGGTTTTTTTTAACTTTTTTTATTTAAATTACTGAATGAAAACAAATTATTTGGATTAATTCTTCATCGATATAAATAATGTTGTATGTTAAAATAGATATTTCAAATTATATTAAAACTTTTACTAAATAAATTGTTAACTCTTTGACTGTTGATTGATTGTAAAAACAACAAATTTTCTCCACTATAGTAAAATCTAATTAAACTAAGAAAATTGTGAGGGTAAGCCATATTAATTAAGAAATGTCTAGCACAAATTATAAAATGTCAGTTTTTATTATATCTAATATGTAATATATTTTAAAATTCTACTTGTTAAACTTTAAGTGCAAACTAATAAATATCAATATGTAATTTAATTAATTCAATGTATACTTGTAGCTCAGAAATAAAATTATCTGGAAAAGTCTAAAACTCCGGTCAAGTTAAGTAGTGTTAGAGTTCATAAAAATAAGTAATAATAATAAGAAAAATACATTTAATTTTCACATCCCTTAATGCTAACAGTTTTCCTTCTTGTTACAACATGTAACTATGATTTTTGCAAAAGGTTTCATTTAGTTTGAAAACGAATAAACAATATTTTAGCTTAAAATTTTATAGTTGTCAAATATAGTCAAAATAATTGTAGTTTTGGTGATCAATAAAAAGGTAAGAATGTAAAATGGTCACACAAATGTGGCAATAAAGTTATAACCTAGGAATATCACTTTATGACAGTTGGAAAATGTGTCTTTAATGAGTAAATAAAACTTGTGTTTAAAAGCTATGAATTCAAACTATACCTTTACTTAATAAACAAGAAACACCACTGACTCTGTGCTATTTATATTAAAAATCTTAGACAATCGTGCATAAAAATACGTTTCACTAGCATGAGCGCATCAAACGTGGGATATTGTTAATGAAAGGGATTTTTTTTTTTTGAATTAAGAATGAAAAGAAAAACCACAAAAAAAAAAATTGCTAAAGAAAATTGAAAATCTTAAAGATTTTTCAAGGTTTTTTTGGCTTTTTGGTAAACACATTTTCTTCTGCGTTTTTTTTTTTTGTTTTTATTTTTGTTTTAATAAGAAAATATATGTGTTGGCAATGTGTAGGTGTTATCATTGAATTTAATTAAGAAAAATACAAACGCACACATTGACACAGAAATATTATTAAATAAATTTTAAAGATAAATGAAAAGGAAACTCTTTAATTGTTTTCTAGATAATTGAATATATCGGATTATTTTTATTTTGAAAGCAAAATGAAGTAAAATAAAATATTTTGGGAAAAAATATAAGAGTTCATTTTTTAAACCAAAGAAATTTTTTTTTTAAATTTAAGAAATGTAAAATTTATTTTATTTATATATTTATTTTTAGTACCAGACAATAGTAAATATTGCTGATAATATTAATCCTGTGCCGATTTGACATTTGTACTTATTATTAAATTATTGTAATATGCACTATATTTTTTTTATTAGATATGATCCGACCAGGATTTGAACCCCAGACTTTTCGATTGAAAAGCCACCACTTTACCCCTCAGCTATTGGTCAGACTATGTTGTAACAAGTTGTTGGTTTAATGAATTAATTTTCTGTACTTATTTATTTAAATAAAGATCCTAGCCATACCTCTGAACTCCTTAAGCGCAATTCTTCTTCAAGTCAATTGCATTTTGCCATTGGAGTTTCAACTGCTCTTCCGATTACAATTCTTAAAGGGACTTTCTATTCATTGAATGTTAAACCGATTTTACTAATTTTTAAGTAAAATTTTTTATAATTTTAAATACCAATATTTTATATTCGCATACCATTTATCACCAATCGAATAATCAAATAACCAATTTCATTCACCATTTTATAGAATCACTTGATTCCGTGGTTAAAAACTTCTTTCGGTTATTAAAATGTCAACCAATCATCGGACTGTCACATATTGTTAAATTGTTTTACAATTATATTTAAACACAGTTATAAAGGGTTTGCTATTTAAACAGCATTTAAAAGGTCCGCTATAAGTTATATCGATTTTTAAAATGCGTTTTCACAACATATCGATTCAAAAATGTCCACGCCCTATATATCGGCTCGCACAATATAGCGCTTCCTTAAAAGTCGATTCGAAAATGTCGACAAGAAAACAATCTCGATTTTTAAAATGTCGACTTTCGAAAAAGAAAGAATTTTCGACTAAATAAGAGATTTCAACCCTGATATTGAAACCCTTTCATTAATGTCTACGAATTTTATTTTCCAACATGTTTCAACAATAAAAATTTAATAATAGCCCGCTAAAGAAATTGTTGAAACCCAGCTTTTCTCTAAAATTCAGCCTAATTCATATATGTCTATTCTGGATGAAGCGTATAATCCTGATTTTGTAACCAACTTTAAAATTGTCCTCAATACTTTTATTGTAAGGGTATTTTAAGTAGTGGGGTCTGCCGCCCCTTAGCCCCTTTAATCTTTTGAAATCAATTTTAAAATCCATCCTAATTCATTTATAATATAATACTGATTTTGTAACCAACTTCAATATACCTATAGATAAAAGGTAGGTCAATGCACACTATTTTCTGAAAAAGTATTAGAAATATTAGAATTCTAAAAGTCTAGAGTTTCTTAGTCATTTTTTTGGGAAACTCGACATTTTTGGGAAAAAAGTGAACATTTTGTCAGTCGACTTAATGGAATTGTACGTAAAGTAAGGATTCCAGCTTTAAAGCTTTAACTCATTACTCAGTATAAGCAACTCCAAGAACCTATATCTAATTATTTTTGGAAAATTTAAATAAATACGTAACTAAGTAAAGAACACACAATTTAGAAAAAAGTAGTATTAAATTAATATTATTCAAATTAAAATTTATGAATATATATTTTGTAAATATGAACCTAATTTTATTTTAATTTCCTGGAATATTTTTATTTGTATTTTATTAAAACATCAAAGATTTTTGTAAAAGAAAATTTTTAACAACTTTTATTATTAATCTAACAAACACGAAAAAAGGGTAACTTAAATATTAAGGAACCCATATTCAGTAAAAATAATTGTCTTATAAGATTCAAAAACAGGAACAGTATAGAGTAAATTATTTGTTGTATTACAAGTATTATGCAATTCTTTTTTATATTTAATTTTTTTTTTTTTAACAATTGCAAAACTTGTGTCAATTTTCACATATTCGAGATATAAGTATAAGTCAAAAAGTCTTTGATCATTTCTGAACTTTTTATTCTTTTTATTTTACTTTAAAATTAGTCAAATAAGAATTTTTAAAATTAAACAATGATATTTCAATAAATATTTTAAAGGAAAAAATTTCATTGCTCGTGTAAAATATAAATTCTAAAGTCATGCCAATGTTAGAAATTATTACGAAGAGGCACGAAACACGGTTAGTTGACATTTGTTTTTGAAGTTTAAAATGATAAAAATTACGAGTATAAAGAGTTACAAAAGCGAATGCAATTCAAAAATTCATAGAGTTCGAAAACTGGATTACAGAAAATTTTATATAATGAGGCGTTTTTTTTTTAAATATGAGAATAGATCTAAGCAAGCTCTGAACAAAATTCGCACGCTCTGATCAGAGCATTAACAGAGTACGCTCAGAGCGCTCAGATTTAATAAAAAAAACACGATTTGAAAAACTATCATTTTTATTTTAGTTGCGTTTTCAATTGTCAAAAAATTAAATTAAATTATTAAAATTTAATTAGAAATGGATAACTTAAATAAACAAAATATTTTGACTTTTAGTTTACAAGTATAATCTTCAACATTCATCAAAATGTCATTGTATTTTATTTTGCTCAGTCATACTCGAAATATTTGAACTGAGCACGTAAAAGCATCGTAAGCGCACGAATCATAAGCGCTTAACGCTAAAAACAAAACTAAAAAAAAACAGTTCATACTCTCAGATTCAAAAAAAAAAAAAAAACGTTTATAGTATTTACAATTACTAGAATTTTGTGAATTGATTTATTGAAAACTTATTTTTAAATAATTATACTGCTAGATAATAAATATTGCTCAGGTTTCAATCGAAAGTTCTCGGGTTCAAATCCTGGTTGAATTATTTTTAATAAAAAAATATTTTATATCATAATATAAAATAAAAAACCAGTATCACATGAAAAAGAAGGGCTAAATCCTTCGTTTATCACATTGCTTATGATAGCGGACTGTTTATAAATAAATAAATAAGTACAGTTCTTTCTTAATGTAGAAACTACAAATCAACGTAATCAAAATAATGTTTTGACAAATAAAGTACTACATTAAATAAAATATAAAGTGTTTACAATCGATTTATTATATATGAGGAGATTCAGATAGCTAATAAATAATATCTGTATTTCTTTAGTGCTCAAATTATCCGTTGTATTTCTTTTTGATTACGAAATATGCTCAGACCTTAATTTATGAACCACAATCTGGTTAAAAATTTTTCCAAACTGACAGAATTGTCAAAATATTAAACGTCAAAATAAATTCAAAATGTACTAAAATGCAAAAAAATTTCTATAATTTACTATAAAAATAATTAGAAAAAATTTGAGTAAAAATCAAATAATAATTGAACAATAGAAAGAAGTGGTTGATTTCAATTTCAAATTTATACGCCACCAAAATATAGACATTAAACAATAATCTAGATATGATGTTTGACAATTTGATTTCTGAGAATTCCTTATTAATCTAAAGGCGTCAGATTTCAAGTAAAGCATATTAGATTAGACAACGCAGCTTTGAGCATTATTTGCCCTAAACGCTCGACATTAGGAATATTAAGTTTGGAATTGGATTGCCTAAGCTTTATATTTTATAGGATATGAAAAACTATACGAACCTGATTATAAATATAAAAGATTTCCAGTTATAAGTTATATTTTCAATGAATTCGGAACAACAAGATTAAAATATAGTGATAGCTTAAATTTCCATATTTACTTTCAATCTTTTATATCACTTTGTAAAACAATTTTAATCGTACTCGTAGAAAAATAAAAGTAACTGTTTTTCTTTATAAAGAAAAATAAGAAAAGTGAAATTTTATTTATTGTTATAAAAAGAAAAAAAAAAATTATAATTTTTAACAATCGCAATCCTTTTGATAATATACAAAACTTTATTATTATTCTTCTCCTTCCGTCGTCTTCCAACAACTTCAAAATGGCATCAAAAAAAACTTAAAAGAAAGATTTCTATAAAAATAAAAAAAACGAGGAAGAGTGTAGTAGAGTAGACTGTGTCAACTCTGGGATACCCGTATGACCGTATCATATACATTATATCATCCGATTAATTACTTTTGTCAAAATTTCAAACATACAACTTAATTAAGTGTAGTGGAATACTCATATAAAAGAAGGAGTTGTATGGCAGCTACTCGAACCCTCTGCAGTAGACCAACCAAATTTTTCTGTAACTTTGGCCATTACACTAAACTATTTTTGGCAAAATTTCAGACACCCCGCTTCATTAGGTGGAGAGTAATGCTCATATAAAATAAGAAGTTGTATGGCAGCTACTCGAACCCACTCCACTAGATCAACCAAATTTTGCAGACTCTTTGGCCATAAAACTAAACTACTTTTGGCAAAATTTCAGACACGCAGCTGTAATAGGTACAGAGTAATACTCATATAAAAAAAGGAGTTGTATGGCATACTACTACCCGAGCTACCCGATCCCATGGACCAAAATGGCTGGATTTAAATAGCGATGACGGCTATTGAAAAAAAACGAATTTGCGAAAATTTCAAGATCCTAACTCTTTTAGGTTTTGAGTTATCGTGCGGACGGACGGACGGACGGACAGACGGACGGACATACATCGCTAAATCGATTTATTTTTCGATTCTGATCCGATCCATACACTTGAGTCTATATCTACCCCCCCTCCTTCTCTGCGTTACAAACGTAATGGCAAATTTATTATACCCTTTGGCTATATAGTCATACGGGTATAAAAAAATAAAACATTTTCTTGATGTTTGCACATTAAAAGAAATGACACAAATAAATACCTTGATTTGTCAAGAATGAGGAAATACCATTAACTTCGAACGCAGAATCTATATAAAAGAAATGAAATAAACAAAGTGATGGGTATTATTGTAAATTTTTAGACTCCTTCCAATCGAATGTCACTCACATAAAATGAATATAAAAATTTTTTAAATTTACCAAATAAAACGTGATCTTAAATCTATTTAAGGCTTTTTTTTCGTGTGAGATCGTGTGAGTTGCATAATAAAATTAACCAATTTTATGTTTATTTTCTTTCTATATGTTATATATGTATATATATTGGTGTACATATATAACGGTAATATTCGGACAAATTATTTTAAAATGTAAGACGGTAGTAATGTTGATGGTTATATGATGAGTTCAAAATAAATAGTTTTTTATTCGTAATTTGTAAGTTTACTTTTGTTAAATCCATGTATTTTCTAAAAAATTTAGTTACATACTTACAAAATATTCAATTTAAAAGAATGTGACGTTTAAAAAAAAAAAAAAATTGTTACGAAAAATATTGACAGTTATTTGACAGAACAGTTAGTTATATGATAGATAATAAAACCAATATGTAGCTTTTTTTGTACAAATGGGCGAATCTAGTTCCCATTAACTAAAAAGTTTTTAAGAAGTTTCAAAAAGTCTTAAAAAGTCTTATTGTCAAATCTTGGTTAAAAAAGTTTAAGGTTTTACTATTGTTTCTTTGCAAAAGTGTACGGAACAGAGTAATTATTAGCATACAGCATTAGGTACTACATCTTGTACAAATAATGAGGAACTTTAATGGTCCTTAGAAAGATTCATGTTCTACATTTGTGAAAAAAAGCTGTAAAAAAATAATGATTGTATTTCCAATTAAAATTGAACTTAATTGTTTTGGTATGCCTCTATAAAATGGAGCGTGTAGATATAAAACCAGATGGTAAGACAGTTTCAATAAGCTATTATACTGCTATAGCGGATTATATGCTTATACCATTATTTTAGTTAGGGGGTGATGGGAGCATTGTTTTGGTGAGTAAGAATATCCTATAACCGTCGGATTTAGTATTCCAGGTGCCTTTTGAAGGTTTTTTCATCCGTTGGGTAAGAACACATTAGGTGCATTCAGTCAATAAATTTAAAATATTATGATGTGATTAAAACTGCTAACCAAGCTCTTGTGATTCATGCAAAATTCTAAATTCCAACATTCCATTAGTTTTAATTATAAGCTAAACTCTTTTTCAGCAATACACAATATTCTGGCTAAATACAGTACACGATTTTATTTGTCATTTAATTCTTCATAAAATAAGAGTATCTTAAAATTTATTTTCTATTCTAATATTTTTTTTTTTAAAACTTAAAAACCACACCAAAATCTATAAAATAAATTTCTTTAAGAAAACGTAAAAGGACATTTCTGTTATCCTTTTCAATATACTTTTTTTATGATATTTATGTCATTTTAATATACAAACTTATATATATAATATTATTATGTACCGTTAGTATACTAGTTAATATTCGAATAAAAATTCACGAACACGTTTTCTATTACAACCATCAAAGTATCACCACACATGTTATTATCATAATATAATAATATTATATATACATATTATTATATGTAAATTTAAAATAACTGTAAAAATAAAAAAAAAAAACTGGTGCTATATTTTTTTTTTTTTGTTTTTCAGTCAATATTAAAAAAATAACGGTAAATTCTCACTTGGTCATAATATAAAGAATGTATACTTATATAATATGTAGATACATACATACATATAATTTTTTAGTAAGTAAAAGCTAGTACAAACAAAATGTCAAATAACGGCACATGCAAAAACTGTCAAATGTTTTCAGTTTTAAAAAAAAGAAAATTGAGTGGAAGGTGATTTTCTAAGTGAATTTGGATTTAAATTTTGATAAGAAAAGATAATAAAGGGATCAAAATTCATTACTTGTAAAATTTTATACATATACAATAATGCACTTTCATTAAACAATTGTTGCACTATAGTATTAGAATATAGTGGTAGAATTACGTTTGATGACAGTGTTTTTATCTGGATGTAGAGTTTAGGATTCTCCATTGAGAAGACGTATTAAATAAGATTTAATAGTTGAATAATTTTGATCAAAAGTAAATGAAGCACATAATAATGAATGCATTATACATTTTTATATTAAAATTTATATCTACATACTTTTCCTTTGATCTATGAATTACATATCTTATGTGTACTAATACATACTCTGTTATTTGGTTTCTTAAACTTTTTTTAAACACCGTTGGTTTTTTCAATAGCAATGATTAAAAAAATGTTAGAAAAATTGGAAGGCACCTTTGGAATAGTTGAGTAAAGACAGTTCATTAAAAAATTTTATTTATTTTTTGAAAATTTAACAAATTTTATTTACAATATTATGAATTAAATATTTTTTTATACTTTTTCACACTTGTTAGGAGTATGTAGATTTCATCAAGTCATTTAGATAATGCTTCAGTTTCGCTAATCATTATTTTCTTTAAATCGTTCATTACTTAGCTGCAATCCGTTAATAACTGTTTACTACTTAATGTAAATAAATGCGCACTGATATCTTATACACGCCGATCTAGTCCTATTTGTTTCAATTATAACTTAGATGGTATTAGTTTACCTAAAGTTACCTCAATAAAGGACTTAGGGGTGTACTTCGATTCCCAACTTAGCTTTAAAATCCATTATAATAATATTATAAATAAAGCTAATTCACTATTGGGATTTGTTAAACGTTCTGCAAAGGAATTTTCAGATCCTTATGTACTTAAATCGTTGTACACTTGTCTTGTAAGACCAAACTTGGAATATGCTAGTCAAGTTTGGTCTCCGTTTTATATGGTACACATTGATAGGATTGAGGCAATACAAAAAAATTTTCTTAGATTTGCCTTACGCCATTTGCCATGGTCGAATCCCATTATTTTACCACCATATGAACAAAGGCTAAAATTAATTGATTTGTGTACTTTAAATTTTCGACGTGAAGTTTCTGATGTCATTTTTATTACAGAAATTGTCAAGGGTAACGTTAAATCTAATTTAATTTCTAGTAAAATTATTATTAGAAATCTTCAACGCCTTCGCTCTTGCAATTTATTTAAAACTAATAATCATAGGACTAACTATGGCAAATTCGAACCTATTAATAGAATGCTTATTATAGGTAATAAACATAAACTTTATATTGACTTTACACTTTCAAAACAATCCCAAAAACAAAAATTATACAATCGCTATTATTAGGATTATTTTTGTTTTGTTTTTCTTGTTGTAATGTAAAGTTTATAATTTTTAACTTTTAATTTTAATTTTAGTTTGAACATATTTATAATTAGTCAAATATGTAATTTTTTATATTGATTTTAATTGTATAATTTTAATTGTTATTTGTATGATTTTTTGTAAACTGTTTGTGTTAAGCAGTATAATAAATAAATAAATAAATAAATAAATAACTATAGTATAAGATTATGAATTAACAAATGCGCGCTATCTGTTATCTTAAATATGAGTTACAGTTTTAAATATATTAACCACTAGACCTTTTGTCAGATCTGAATTTTCATTATTGAATTAAAAGAAATAAATAATAAAAACAAAACTTAAATGTCAATTTTTGTCATATTTGACAAAATTACAACATGATATTAAATATGTTTTTATCACATATTTAATTTTTTTTTAAGTTATCTAATTGTTCACTTCTCTGAAAGACAATATCACACTTCCATGACTTTAATTGAATTAAGGTCTCTTTACATTGGTCTCTTTAAAATACAATATAAAGATACGTACAATTCAATTTTAACAAAATAATAATAATAAATTTTATGGAAAAGGGTTGGGTTCTAATGCTAGTGAAAGTAAAAAACACAAAACCTGAACTTTTATCTGGTTTTCGACTCGATTTATTTCTATACGCCATTGGGTTCAAATTAATAGTTTATAATTAATAATTAATATTAATATTTAATAAAAAAAACATTAATATAACAATACAAACGTACAGAAAATATAAAGAAATAATTTGATTGAATAATATAACTCACAGATACAGAATACCATATAACTCAAATACAAAATTATTAGAAATTAAACAAAATAGAATTAAAATCTCAGACGTTTCTATATGTTATAAGGACTAGTGCTATTTTATGAATTCATTAAGATCGATTCTAATTAGATACATATAATATTATCCCGAGTCCAAATATGTACCTATGGTATAGACAGGCTTATTAGCATTGTATAATAACTGTTGAACAGTTAGCACTTCAAAAAAAAACAAATCTTTTAATACTTATACTTAATGTAGGATACCAATATCTGCCCATGGTGAATTTTATCTGTTTCTTACATTACTTTTTTTCTCGCATGAAAAACAATTTTCTTTATAGCCTATACGCTCTTGTTTCGCTCTAATTACGCGTAGTCAACAAAGGAGTGTCTGCAATGAAATGTGTATGACAGTGTTTTTTGACATTGTTTTGTTTACAAATTTCATGAATTAAAAAATATTCAATAGTTTAAAATTTATTGTACAGATATTTTGAATAATGGTTTGATATTATTTAACCCTAGATACAAAACAAAATTGATAATTTTACTAATTTTTTATCCTGATAAAAAATTATTTCATTTTTCAAAGTTCAAAGTTCAATTATTTGACATTTAAAAACGTAGAGAAGCGAAAAAGGTAAAAGTAAAATAACTTTTTTAATGGCTGTGTAGTGACCGTTTAATGGCTGACGTAGCGCTATCGGATATTGTAAACACTTTTTATATAATTCAATACTTTTAACTTAATTTGACAGATAGCTACGTGTAAAGAGCGAAACGAGAGCTTTCATTGTAGATAGGCTATTAAAAATCCCTTTGCTGACCAAATATAATATAAATATGTATACATATTTGTATATATATATATGTATATATATTATATAGTCGTATAACATAAAAAAAATAAATACTATAATTTATAAATTAATAGAAAATTATTGTAAAGGCAATGCACAACGAGTCACAAGGCCTACAAGTTAAGATGGCACATGCTATCCTCCATAACAAATAAAAACAATCAAAAATAAAAAAAAGATCCGTACAAATGCGACATTTTCACGATATTTTTCATTTTAAAAAGGGGATTTGTAAAATCTTTTAAAATTTTAACTATACATAGAACTAAAGATGAGTTGAGCATAGTTTTATGGTATCTTAGGTGGTATCTTAGGTTTCACCTATATTATTCAAATTTGAACAGATCAATTGATTTTTCTAAAAGCGTCCTAATTAGATCTTTTCAGTTTAAAATAAAATTTTTATTTAAATGTTATACAAATTTTCTAGCTAATTTTACACTTAAACTTTGATTATATCAAAAACCTAATAAAATGAATGTCACAGCAAAATAGGAAAACTTTTTTTTTTAAATATTTCAAAAGGTAAAATTTATTTATGCATCATTTAACATCAAATTTATTCATTGAATTTATAAAAACAAAAAATTTTAGAAAACAAAATAAAACGATAAAAATTACAAAATTATTCAAAGTTTTTCTTTTGAAGAACTGTATACCAATAAACTAACAATCGCTTATAATCATTATTTTCTTACAAAAAATAAAACAAAAATCTTACATACATTGAAAAGGACAAAGTACCCAAACTCATTTTCTTGGAAATTCTACTTGAAATCAATTGATGGCATAAATCTTAAAAAATGTTAAAAAAAAAACCAAAAACAAAGAACATAAGAAAATTGTGAATCGAGCATAAGTAATCTACCAATAACCATAACATTTCCACATAAATTTTCTTTGATTTTATTACATGATTTTTTGTTATTGAAATTTTCCACATTTTCTCAAAAAAAAAAAGTTTTGGGCAAAAAAAAACAAAATTTCTTCTAATTTTTTTAAAGAAAAGTAAATCACATGCGACAAGACAGTAAATATTAGCAAAAAAAGAGAGGAAGGGAGTAAAAATGACTGAAGCAACTCTGGTATACTCAAACGAACCAAATGTAAGTATAATATCATCTAATTTAAAGAAAATTCAAGGATATTTAACATATTTGGAAGTTGTACCTAACCATTGAATGAAACCTTCTTCGAGATCAAGGAATTTTTTAACCACTGGTATTTGTCATAAAACTAAATCTGTATTAAAAAATTTCAAAGGTTAGTTTTAAATTTAAATTTTACCAGTTTCATAAGAGCTATGAAATAGAAATGAATAAGACATACGCTGCAAAAAACCAAGGAAACGTAGTGAAAATTTTTCTTGGATGGAATTCTCAAGGCTCCAGAAGACGTAGTCGACAAAGTAACACCTGACGCAGAACAATAATAATAAAGCTAAACTCATTAGAAATGTCTAGTGGAAGAGACCATTAATCAAAGCAATCGAATTTTAATAACAACTATGTCTTGGAAGTCCAGCTTTATTAGCCAAATAGTTATGCTTGTATAAAAACCCAAGTCGTATGGCAGTGCTGAACCCGATAAGCAAATTTGTTCAATTTCATTAACAGCTACCTACGTCTTTTGTGTAAAAATGAATTTGTAAAAATTTTAGAACCCAACACTTTTAATTTTTGATTTATCGTGTGAACGAACAACATAAAAAATATTAAATTTTTCTTTTGATACAATCAATATCGACCCACTAAACGTTTGAAACTGCACAAACGAAATTTGAAATTCATTATACCCTTAGTATTATACTACATTAGTATACAGATATAAAAAGTTAAAATCGAATGAACATATTTAAACAAACAAATACATTTTTATTATTATTTTTCGAATATTAAAGCAGTGACACATTATACTTGAAATTTTCTAGTACACTCTTTGACTCATACTCTAAATTCGTTCATTCTGGAGAGTGAGATTTGAGAGCGTGAGATTAAGAATTTTAATTTTTTGCATCAAATCATAGACATAGTTCGTATTCTTACAGTTGTTGTCGTCGTTTTAGTCGTTGTCATTTGTACGGTAAATAAATTTTTTATGATTAAAAATGTTTTAAAAAAAAAAAATATTTGAAAATTTTTACTTTCAATAATAAGGGTTTCAAAGGAAAGATTAAGAAGGGGAGTATGGAATGAATAGACAGTAAATAATTATATGAGAAATTTTAGTTAATCCTATGGTTGGAAGGAAATTCTTCTAAAAGAAATATAAGTGTAGATTTTTTTTTTTTTAATTTAAATTGAAATACCGTTATTCTGAGTTTTTTTTATTTTTCTTTTAATTAGTTGATTAAATAAAGATTTAATATATTTATATCCAATTTACCTTGGCTTAGCTTGACTGAATCATACTAAGAATCAAAATAATTTTAATTAAAAATTTGGTGTACTGCTTTAGTTTTAAATGGACTGGGGAGTGGGGACGTCATTTTGTGTCTAAATTTTCTATGAAGAGAGAAAAAACTTTGATTATCACTAAACAATTTTTTATTAATAATTGAAATAATTTCTCGATTAATTATACTAATATTAATAACTTGAATAATAATATGAGTACCTATACTAATTTTTTATATTTTGTGCGCCATCTGTTATCTTACACCCAGAGTTGTTTATTTTTTTTATACATGTAATCTTATTTTATATTATGATATAATTTAATAATTCTACAATATTATTTTTACTGGATATAATCCGACCGGATTTTCCTTCACTCGAAATGCTGGCCTCTTAACTACGTTCAAATAATAAGAGGAAGAGAAACAGGAAATTAATTAATAAAATTAAGTTAATTTAAAAGCCTACAAACTTAAATGATGTACATAAACGATTCATAAGCTCCAAATTTCCTTCTTTATATTTTTTTAATATTAACAATTAAGTATTTTATTCTACATATATTAATCCGTATAGACGCATTGCTTCAAAAAATTTAAAAAGCTCATAAAAGGGTTAGAAATAGACTACCTTCCACAGAATATTCTGTTTATTTCTACTATCACCTTCTGTTATATGTAAAAGCTAAAATTTAACTGTAAATATAATGCTATACATAAAAGTTAAAGTTGTATAGTGATATTGTTTTTATATGGGGGATCCTAACACGTAGACCTTGCGGCTTGTTGTGCTACCGCTTTCAATACTTTGTATCAATTTATAAGCAATATTATTATACCCGTAATACTATATAGTCAAAGGGTATAATAAATTTGCCATTGAGTTTGTGACGCAGAGAAGGAGGGAGAGGAGGGGTAAATGTAGACTCAAGTGTATGGATTGGAAGGAGCTAGGATCTTAAAATTTTCGCAAATTAGTTTTTTTTTCATCGCTATTTAAATCCAGCCATTTTGGTACATGGGTTCGGGTAGCTGCCATACAACTTCTTTTTTTATATGAGTATTACTCTGTACCTATTACAGCTGCGTGTCTGAAATTTTGTCAAAAGTAGTTTAGTTTTATGGCCAAAGTTTCTGCAAAATTTGGTTGGTCTACTGCAGTGGGTTCGAGTAGCTACCATACAACTTCTTATTTTATATGAGCATTATCCTTTATCCAATGAAGCTGGGTGTCTGAAATTTTGCTAAAAATAGTTTAGTGTAATGGCCAAAGTTTCTGCAAAATTTGGTTGGCCTATTGTTGGGGATTGAGGAGCTGCCATACAACTCCTTCTTTTAGAAGAGTATTTCACTACACTTAATAAAGCTGTATATTTGAAATTTTGCCAAAAGTAATTAACCGGATGATGCAATGTATATGTTACAGTCATACGGGTATCCCAGAGTTGACACAGTCTACACTACTACACTTTTTCTCGTTTTTAATTTGCTTTACATTTATCACAATTTTTAAAATAACTTCGTAAGACTTACTTTAAAAATCCGATTCAATTTCAATTGAATATCTTATTAAAAGAACTGTGAATATATTATTAAATAAATAAAAACTTTTGACGTCATCCTTATACTTTCAATTAATATTAATAATTCGTTTTCAGTTAGATTAAAATAAATCAGGTTCTTCATTTCGAACTCGATTAATAATTTTATAGATTAATAATTGTAATATTTAATATGGTCAGTTATTTTATAAATTTACAAACTCAATTAATTATTCTAAGTAGGACAGTGTTGCCCTTTAAAAAAAAAATGCCCTTGTTTACTTATAATTAATTTTTATTTTAATAATTTTTTACCCTTCCAATACAACGAAATCGCCATTATTACATTAAGGAAAACTTTTATTCATTTGTATTTCTAATAAATTAAGTTTTCATCAGCGTTTAATAAATATATATATATATATATGTATATATTTTTTTTAATCCATATGTTAGAAAAACTTAAACTTTTTTTCAATTTTCATATTTATTTTTTTTTTTGCAAAACAATTTAATTCACAATTGAATGGATTTTTTCAAAGTAATTTTTATTGTCGAAAAAAAAAAAAAAAAAATAAAAATAAAACATTTGAAATCTCATAAATAAAACTAAAATTTAATGTGAATTGGGTAAAACTACCATAAATTAAAATGATCTCTTTTCAAATCAAAGAAAAACAAAAACAACACTCAAATAATTCTCAATAAAAGTAGCAATTTAGCAAAAAAAAAAAACAAAAAAAAAACTCATTTAATTCAGAACAAAAAAAAAAGAATTGAGATGGGGTCCTTTAAAAAAAAAAAAAAAAATCATAAGCAAAGGCAATGACATTAAAATTGAAAGTGGAAAATGTTATTAGCTAAAATTGTTATTTTTTGTTATGCTCTTTCTCTTTCACTTTCTTATTCAATAAAAAAAAAAAAAAACTCAACTCTAAGTATATATTTTTTGTCCTGCTCTGATCTTTTTTTTTTAAATTGATACAATAATCAATAGAATCATCTTCTTCCATCTCATTATTTCATTCAAAAAACTGTTAAAATCTTATAGTAATGTACTCTTGTCTTGATTGTTATTATCTTTATAAAAATAAAATGAAGTATTTATTGCATGATATATCCATATATCATGATATAAAGACATATGGATTCTTTTTATTTTGTATATTTTTATTTTGTTAAATAATAATGAAAATGGATAATCAAAAAAAATGTTCGTATAAATCATTTTATGAATAATAAAGCAATTCCTAATGAAAACAATTTTTTTGTAACAGAGTAATAGAGAGAGTATTTAGTCATGAAAAAGTTAATAATTAATATTTATTACTATCGGACTTATGAATTAAGTATAAGTACTCGTTTTAGGAATTAAGTAATATAAAAATAAAATAAAATCAAAAACAAAAATGAATTACCATAGAAACATAAAATGGACCGAAATTAATGGTAATGACGAAGGGTTGTGTATAGTAGACTGTGTCAACGTTGGGATACCCGTATGAACATATATATTAAATATTATTTGGTTAATTACATTTAAAACGAGGAAGATTATAGTTGCCCTTGTCAACTTTTAGATACCCGTGCATACCGACTATGGTGTATAAAATAAACCGTAATATACTTCCCTTATACATTTAACTCATTACTCCATAATTTTGACGTAAAACAAAAAAAAAAAAAATCACAAAACATAAAACAAAATTTTCATTCATTGTCCCATAACTTTAGCTTAAAAAAAAAAAAAAAAAAAATTAACAAAAAAAAAAAAATCACAAAAATATTACAAAATTTTCATTCATTCTCCCATAACTTTAGCTTAAAAAAAAAAAAAAAAACAAAACAAAAAAAAAACAAAAAAAAAAAAAAATGGCCCACCCTAAAATTCCGATGGTCCGAGTGATGTCCGACTTTGCCAACTAACTTGCCCTATTACTTTACCTGCCCAATTTTAATTTTAACCTTGTAGCTTCATTAGATTCGCAGTTATTGAATCGAAAGCTTTGTATGGCAGCCCCCCCAAAATGGGGCCGTAACATTTTGAAACTTCATATAAGTGCTCGATTCATTATATAAATAACCGTGTGTAATTTTTATCGTCGTACTATAATTAGTTTTGAAGAAATTCATATTGGGGCAAATAAGTTGTATGGCGGCCCCCCGAAAATGGGGCCCTAACATTTTGAAACTTCATATAAGTGCTCGATTCATTATATAATTAACCGTGTGTAATTTTCAGCCTCGTAGTATAATTAGTTTTGCAGAAATTCATATTGGTGCAAAGAAGTTGTATGGCAGCCCCCCGAAAATGGGGCCCTAACATTTTGAAACTTCATATAAGTGCTCGATTCATTATATAACTAACCATGTGTAATTTTCATCCGCGTAGTATAATTAGTTTTGAAGAAATTCATATTAGTGCAAAGAAGTTGTATGGCAGCCCCCCGAAAATGGGGCCCTAACATTTTGAAACTTCATATAAGTGCCGGAGTCATTATAAAACTAACCGTGTGTAATTTTTATCCCCGTAGTATAATTAGTTTTGAAGAAATTCATATTGGTGCAAAAAAGTTGTATGGCAGCTCCCCGAAGCCTTGGTCCGATTTTAACCAAAAACAATAGGGAACCTAGAAATTGTCTAAAAATGACTTTGTGTGAATTTCAAGACTCTAGCCCTTTTAGTTTTTGAGTTATCGTGCTGACACACGGACGGACGGACGGACGGACAGACACACATAGCTAGATCGACTAATTTTTCGATTCTGAGCCGATACGTACCCTTGACACTATATCTAGCTCGTCTTGATCGATGCGTTACAAACGGAGGAGCAAATCTAATATACCCGATGTCATATATGTATGCACGGGTATAAAAATTTTACAACTTGTTAGACAATGTTATGTACAAGGCATCTCTTCGACCTACGCCGATTGTATTTTATTCACATACTATTGACAAAATCTCAGACATCGTATAGAATAATGCTCATATAAAAAATGAAGTTGTATCTGAACTGCTCTAACCCACTACACTAACCCAAATAAATATTGCAGAAACTTTGGCTATAAAACTAAACTACTTTTTTTTTCGAAAGCGAAATTTCAAACATCTAGTTTTACTAAGTATAGAGTTATTTTCATATAAAAAAAGAAATTGTATGGCAGCTACTCGAATCCGTGGAACAAAGTGACTGGATGTCAATGGCGGAATCCGTGGAACAAACTGACTGGATGTCAATGGCGATAATTCCTATTGCATAAAAACGGATTAGTGAAAATTTCAGAATCCTCTAGCTCCTTCATTTTTTGACTTATTATAAACGTACCGACGGACACACATTGCTAGATAGATTTTCTTTTCGATACTGATCCGATCTATACATTTAAGTCTATATCTACATCCCCCAAAATGTAAAATTTAGAATACCTTTTTGACCAATAGTCATACGGATATAAAAATAAAATAAAATGAGAATATATATTTAGAACAGTCTAAATTACTTGAGATTTAATTCACACATGTTTTATATCTCAAGAGTCAAAAAAACTTCAAAAGAAACTTTATCTAAAAATTTAAAACGGATAATATTTTCTTAATACAAAAACTAAATACTTGATACACATCTTGGGTCGATTATTAATTGTTTTAAAATGGTTAGAACATAAGTTTTCAATATTCAATAATTTTTACTAATAAAAAATTTTACATACAATTATAAAATCAATATTAAATGTTTCATCGTAAGTATATAGCTCATGATTTGATCGGAATCACGACAATGTAATACAGATGACCTTGACTGTGCGAAAGAACCTTGAGCAGCTACTCTGTGTGTTTTCAGTCCAACCTTATAGAAAAAACTTATTTATTTTTTGGTAGTAATTTTTTAAAAATAATTATAAAAAATAAAAAAATAAAAATATTTAAATTATTTAATTGATATAAAAACTTTATGCTTATTAAAAAGTTTATGAGAACTGATATATCACATTGAACCTATGAATTGGATAGAATTGAAAAAAAATATGTTAAAATTTAAAATCATTTTAATCTAAACTACCATATTTTATTAAAAAAATATATAATAAGTTAGATTTAGTTAACTTCTAAAGAAAATTTAATTCCAAAATTAATGAGTATTAAAAAATTAATTTCTACTCTCAAGGTTTAATGTTTAAAAATAGTATAAGGTGTTCAAATTTTTTTTCAGAAACCTAAGTTTTGCATAACAGTGAATTTATAAATTTGTAGGGCAACACTGTACATATTTGTATTTTATATAAATGTCAAAACTTTTTCAAATGTCATATATATTTCTAAATTTAAACGAGGAAGAGTGTAGTAGAGTAGACTGTGTCATATATATAAACATTAATTATTTTTGGCAAAATTTCAAACATACCAGCTTTATTAGGTGAAATATAATGCTCATATAAAATAAGGAGTTGTATGGCAGCTACTCGAACCCTTTGCAGTAGACCAACCAAATTTTGCAGTAACTTTGGCCATTACACTAAACTATTTTTGGCAAAATTGCAGACTCCCAACTTAAATAGGTATAGAGTTGTATGGCAGCTACTCGAACTCACTGCACCAGACCAACCAAATTTTGCAGAAACTTTGGCCATAAAACTAAACCACTTTTGGAAAAATTTCAGACACGCAACTGTAATAGGTACAGAGAAATACTCATATAAAAAAAGAAGTTGTATTGCAGCTACCCGAACTCATGGAACAAAATGGCTGAATTTAAATAGCGATGACGGCTATTGCAAAAAAAATGAATTTGCGAAAATTTTAGTTTTTCTTTTAGTTTTTGAGTTATCTTGCGGACGGACGGACAGACGGACGAACATGCATAGCTAAATCGATTTTTTTTTCGATTCTGATCCGATCCATACACTTGAGTCCATATCTACCCCCCCTATTTCTCTGCGTCACAAACGTAATGGCAAATTTATTATACCCTTTGACCTACAGTCATACGGGTATAAAGAGAACTTATAAATAAAACAAGTGATGAAAAAAAACCAAGGGTTTTTAAAAAAGCACATTTTCAAATTTATATTGTATTACATACTGAGTTTAACTTTGGAAATATTTACTTGGAAATAGTTACTGCTTACTTATAAAATTTACTGCTAACAGTAAAGTTTTTAATTTAAAGTTGTTATAGCCATTCAATGGGGAAGATTGCCAAGTTTCTCAAGGATCTAACTTCATCTAACTCCCCCCTCCGTCCCCCTCCATTTTTTAAGGTTCTAGGAATTAAATTGTGAATTCCACAAAAATTTGGAATTTTACTTAGAATTATACAATCTAAGAAAAAATGGGTAAAACTGAGAGACACTTTCTTCAAATTAAGGAACCGCTTTCAAATTTAAGAAAAACCTTTAACATATGTTAAAATATAATGTTGGGCCTTTAAATTTTGTATATTAATAAAAAAAAAAATTGGACAGGTATTCAAGTTACAGGTGCTTAAAAATAGCAAAATTTAAATTTTCGAGCCCTTATAGCTCCTAAACAGGGGGCTTGACAAAAAAATTTTGTTTACCGACTCCTACTAATACTTGAGGATCTAACTTCTCCCAAAATTTCAGGACCCTATCTTAAACCCATATATCTCCTAAACATATATGGGACCACAAATTTTGCAAAAATTGAATTTTATATAATGGTAAATTTTAGTACCGTATGGCAACTCTATATATTTAAGCGACATATTTTTGTAAAGCCTATAAAAGCAACTATCTTCTACCGTTTTTATATTGAAAATAAACCTAACAGAACTCTTGTTATATCAATTTAAAAATAGGGCTTTTTTGGAATTTGCAGGGGCTGTAGCTTTGTCACCCTTCAAAATTAAGAAAAACCTTTGACACATGTTAAAATATAATTATATAGAGCTTGGAATTTTGTATATCATTAAAAAAAAATTTGGACAGGTATTCAAGTTACAGGTGTTTAAAAATAGCAAAATTTCAATTTTCGAGCCCTTATAGCTCCTAAATAGGGGGCTTGACAAAAAAAATTTGTTAACCTACTAGTTTCTTAGTATATCACTTCTCCTAAAATTTCAAGACCCTAGCTTGAACCGTTCAGAAGATATGTGTGGCCAAAAATTTTGCAAAAATTGAGTTTTGTGTAATGTTAAATTTTAGTACCGTATGGCAACCCTAAATATTTGCTTTTTAAATATTTAAGAGCTTATAAAACCAACTATCTTTGCCGTTTTCAGATTGAAAATATATCTAACAGAACTCTTGTTATAACAATTTAAATATAGGGCTTTTCCCAACTTTGGGGGGCTGTAGCCCCGTAACAGGTGGGGCTACAAAAAAAAAATCCTTCTACGAAATAATTTTTTTTGTGAAAACTACCCATGGTTAAAATTTCTTTACTTTATTTCAAACGATGTAAAAGTTTTTGTAAACATACGGACAGACGGACAAACGGACGGACGGACGGACGGACAGAGTGAAACTATATAGGCACATTTTTACAAAATTTTTTGAAAATGTGCTAAAAAGGAAAATACATGGATTTTTCTAACTCTGCATAGATCAGTTATGGGTGGCGCTACAGAAAACAGTTGTTTTAACACTTGTAAAACTCACTTTTTGATAAGTTAAGTGTTACTAAATATATTTAAATTAATAAATGAAATATGAATTTAATTTTTTGGCGAATGCACTTACACATATTCACACCAACATTCTATTTTTTTTTGTTGAATTAAAAAAACTTTCAAAAAAAAAATCAAACTGGAGTGCTTCGTCCACCCAACACTATTGAACTCTTTAATAGGTTATACTGGTGTTGCATTACCTAGATAACTCAAAATAAATATTGATCGAAAAAATGCCTTTATATAATAAGTTATTAGGATCATCTGTGAGTTGTAATAATAGATCAAAAAATTTTCAAAATTTTTTTTCATAAATTGGTTTGATCACCTTTTATTTAAAACAAATAATAAAAACAAAACATTTTTTGAATATATATTATCTTTTCAATAAAATTGGAATTAATTTTTAAGTTAAAATATCAAAATTTAAAAACCAAATTTTAATATAAAAATATTATACACCATTTACAAAATTTAAATTGAACTTTTACTTTAACCCACAATAAATATTTTCACTAAACAAAAATAAAAACAACAATAACCAAAACCAATTTTTTTTTGATAAAAGTTCGATAAAAATGACATGACAAATGACCTTTCATGTTCACATATGTATCTGTTTAATAAACCTTAAAAAATAAATGTTTTATGTATTGTGTATACATGTTTGTATTTTAGATATGTCAACGTAAATACGTGAATAACTGAAAATTAACAAAACTTAAAGCAAAAAGCTGAATTGACACTATATATTGTATTTCAGTTTTCTTCTTGATCTGTATGTCACTGAATATATAACAATATATATATATATATATATATATATATATATATTTATATATATATATATATATATATATATATATATATATATATATATAAAATATGTTTATACAAAATGACTTGACTACCTAAGTAATATAATAATAATCTCATATGAACACGTTTCAAAATCAATGTATCCATTTTGAATCGACATATTCATATGTTTATAATCACATCCATCCAGATTGGATTTGGATGATGATACAGACAGTAACAGAAACAACAATCAATACACATATTCTAAAAGTAAAACAACTCTCTATACATCTGGTTCTGTCCATGATAATGTTCTGGTGTGTTCAAAGCATTATTGATTCATGTATTGGAAAATCATTCACATATTGTGTAGAAATCGAATTTTTTTTTCTATGATATTTTTCACTCCAATTACATAGGTAGTCAATTTATGTGTTTCCTGTTTCGATAACAGGAGCAGGAGGAGCACAAGCATAATAGAAATAATAACCATCATCCAGGAATATTGTGATAATATCTGTGAGAAGATAGAACAAAAAAAAAACTTTTAATTTTTATTTGTTGTTTTATTGGTTTAAATCGATTTTGATTTATTGCCTTGGTTTTTTTTTTGTGAAATTATTTACTGGGAAAGGTAAAAATATTAACGGTAAAATAGGGGTGAAAAAAGTTGTAATTACAACTAACAAAAAAAATACTAGTATATGGTATAATAGATGGGAGTATTAAAGTTTTAATATATAAACTGTTCACGTCAATTGATTAATGATTTTTTGATTTTATTTTTATTTTCATGTTCATTATCAATCAGAATATCAGGACAGGTATATTAGGGTCATAAATTGTCCAAAATATCAAATTAAAAATTTTAAATAATGTTTGTGTCTATGGGTGAATGGATGTTAAATGAAGAATGCTTTAAAACTGTTTAATAAAATAAACAATATTAGACATGAAAGTTTCTAATAGAGTTCAAGATTTCAATGATGTTAAACTCACAAAGTGTATATTTTGTAAGTGTACTGAATAGTAGATAATATTAAATAATTTTATTAAAATATAAAATTTGGTATCCTAAAAAACATAAGCCTAAGATGACAATCATGATACACGAGAAAAGAAAAGAAAGCATCTTTAAGAACTTTGCTTAAGCAGTCCACTCTAGATTTTTCGAACACGGGACAATGAAAAGCATTGACAGCCACCCATTGATTTCTTTACGTAGTTTCTTTATTCATTTAAACCAATCTTTAATACAAGGGGTCTAATAGAAGTGCATAATTCGATTTTGAGGACAGGAATGAGTAGTGAATGCCTAATTCATGGTTCATGGTTTCATAAAAAGAAAATGGGAATTAAAAAACGAATTTCCACATACTACGCACATACTACGCACATCTTGAGGAATCTACAGTTTAAGGATGAATATCTGTCAAACTTTGAGAAGAGCAATTAACTGCTTTATTTCTATAGACAGATGTTCGTCCTAAGATTCCCAAACACGAAACACTATTTTTTAAACTAGCAGCTTTCTTCTTTATCTATGTTTAGAGTTAATTAGAAAATAGAATATCGCTTTCATTATCATCGTTTAGCTCTACAGCCCTGGGTGGGCTTTGGCCTTCTTCAAAACATTCCTTCATACATCTCTGTCTTGAGCAACAGCCAAGTACTCCAAGCACTTTTGCATCGTTTTCGACGTTATATGTCCACCATGCTTTTGGGCGACCTCTTGCTCTGGTAGTATAAGGAGTACTTTTTAAGCTGTGATCTATGTACACTGTGTTCTATTTTCTTTTATTCGTGCAACGTGACCGGCTCATCTACTTGTAATGACACTTTCTACTTAAAGGGGACATTTTATTATAACAGAACTTTTTATTTTAAATGAAGATTCTTTACCTAAACTACATATTTATTTATTGTACATGTAATCCTGAATATGATTTTCGAAATATTTTAGATGATTCAAATTATTAGACTCAAAATTTTTCACTTAATTCTACAATGTTCAATATTATCAAATTAAAAATGTATCAGGGAGCTGGCCAATTACAAAAATTTCACAGAATTGAAACAACAGGAAAAGGAAACATCACATGCTACAAACGTATTATTGAAATACAAGAGAATATCAACATTGGGATCAAAGTAAGTATACTATTTGGTATTCGACTACTATCATATACAATTTATAGAAAGTATAGTTCAGTAAATAAAACTAATTAAGCCCATTAGTTTATTATCCATTATAATTTTTTATTTAACAAATTCGCCTTCACTCAATTTTTCCATCCATACATACGAATATATATACCCATATATATTCCCATACGAATCATGAAGGGAATCCCTGCTAAGGCATTTCTAACTCAAAATTTGAGAAGATCGGAAGACTGACAGCACTTCCCGACTTTAGATAATTCCAGTTATATCTTCTATCTTCTTAAGAGAAGTCCTACTTATTCCTACATAAAGACTAATACTGAAAATCTAAAATTTTAACAATAAATATTAAATTAAAATCACACACTTATGAAAAAAATTCAATTGTAAAATTCAAATCAAAATTTAAAAAAAAAAAAAATAAAAAGAAAAACCATTTTTTTTACTTATTCTTTGTTTTCTTCTGTCAAACTTTTTTGTTATGAACTTTTCAAAAAAAAATCCAAGAACATCCAAAAATAACAAAAGAGCAAATTTGACATTATCAGCAAAAAACTAGATAATAAATTGTTGTTGGTATGAGTATAATATATTAATGGTGGTAGTGTGTGTATATACATCACATCACATCATATATATATATATATAATAACCAAAGGTAGCAGGTGTAATCAGAAGTTTTTTGGTTTTCATTTTCAGTTTTTATTTTTTTGTTTTTTTTTTTTTTTTTTGTTTTTTTTTTTGTTTTTTTTTGTTTTTTTTTTTTGTATTTGTTAACATATTGAACAATACACGCAATCCTTTTTTCATTTTACAGGTCACAGGATTTTTTGTATAGATCAGCTTTTCTCTGTTGTTTTGTTTGATATGTTGAAAAGTTTTCTATATATTTTTTGATTTTCGTTGTTGTTGTTATATTTTAAATTGTTGATCTCTTAATATATATATATATATGTGTATGTGTATAGACACATTGTGTAGATACATTTGAATGTAGCCCGGAAATTTAAAAATAAAAAAAAAAATTTAAAGTGAGAATGAAAATTATATATATATATATTTAGTATACATACATACAAAATTTGGAAAAGAGGATAGAATAATGGGCATTGGCTTTACAAAAGAAACAAAAAAAAGCAACAACAACAACATAGATATTTATATATATATATATAGAGAGAAAAGTGTGTAAATGAGAAAAAAATTAAAAAGGATTGAGTTAAAAAGTTGGATAAAGGTACACATATTATTTCATTCTATTGTATTGTGTTTAATTTTGATTATATACATACAATATAATATAGAGTGCAAATATATATATAAATATACTTTATATATGAATACTGATTGGCATAAAAGGTATATAATTTAATATATATATATATATATATATATACATATAGATACCTACAAAAAAAAAAAATAATTTAGATTTTTGTACAATTTTATTATAGAATTTTTGTTTTATTTTATGGGGCTTTGCCTTAACCAGTGGCCATGAAATGGATTTTTTATTCTTTCAAATCCATTCATGAATGTAAAAAGATAAAATTTATGGTCAAATATTATAGAATTTATAGGATTTTATTTTATTTCTTGTTTTTTTTGTACTTATTTTGTTTGTTTTATTATTACGGAATTGAAATGACATTTAAGAATGTTGACATCAAATTAAAATTTTAGTAATAGAATTTAATTAAGGTGAAAAACTATAAAATATAGAATTAATATACAGTATATATATCAATATATATATATATGTATATGTATGTACAAATATTCTTTTCAAAAAGGACATCTACATTAAATTTCATTATATACATATTATTAAATTAAATTTCTTTAAGTCTATCAGCTTTTAATGACTTTTGTACTCTCCCTATTACAAAAGTGTACAAAATCTTTATCAAATTTTGGAATTCTCTTTATTTCTATTTTTAAAATATTTGACATTAATTAAAAATAAAAAATAAGTTTTTAAGGAAAATATTAGATTTTCTAATTTATATCATTTTAATATTTCGATCAATGAAAATCTTGAATATGGTAAGGTCTTTATAAATGGTCAATGAAAGTTGTTAAATTATTGTCACCCTAATAAAATTTTTTGAATATTTTTTTTTAACTTAGGATTTTAAAAGTTACATAATATTTAGTTATTTGCTAACTAATGACTCACTAACAAATTTAATTTTATCAAAGAAAATATATTTAAACATCTAAACAATTAGAAAATATTTACAATTTTATTTAATTTTAATATAATTGCAATATAAAAAGTTTTTACCGTTAATATAATAGCAGTAGCTTCTTTGCGAGGGTCTCTGGAGGCAGAGTGATTTTGCAAATGACTTATTCACCGAGTTATTGCTAGATAGAACAGAGCGTAGAGTGGAAGTTAATACGCTGCACATTGTTCCAAAGAATTTGTTTTAATTTCTACTAAATTCAAAGTTGCACCATGAATCTAATGTCCGGTAATAATGATGTATTGGTTAAAATCTCTCCAACATGATTAGGAAATGAGATCCAAAATAATATTGACTAACTATACCTCGTCGCTTTACAATAAAAACTGACCATGTGGAAAAAAAATAGTTTTTTATAAAACATCTTCAAAGTTTTTGCAACTATAAAAAATGTATGGCTTTAAAGATTGTCAATTATGGAATTATTGTTTCCCCTCCTTTTCCAACGAAGATTGTCATAAAATTTCTTTTATTAAATATTAAACTTTTCTTTTGAATTTAGCATATTTAACAAAAAAATGCCATTTTTCTGGATGATCACTTTTAGCTGTAAAGCGACGACCTCTAAAAGATGCTTTAATTCAGTAGATAACGGAGAAATTGAATTGTTCGTGTTTCTAGTATAGGAAAACTGGCATTTTATTATAAGGCGTTTAATTTATTTATTCACAGATATATGAGGCAAAGTCAGCTGTATACCGACAACTTACTATATAATATAGAATACATTAAAAACTGTTATTTAATACAAAAAGTTAAATTGAGAGGATTTGCTCACTTTATTTAAAGTTGCGGACCTATTAAAAGACTAATAATGTGTACTTACATTGTAAGCGTTCGCTTGGTTGGTTTCTGATTATTGTGTTCTTGATCCTTGTATTATATTTCCGTACATGAATGATTATACTTCCATACATGATGACCCAAAAAACTTTTATAATTCAGAACTAAAAATATCTTTTATCCTCAAATAAAAGCCCTGTAGTATGAATGGTGATTAATATGAGTATATTTACACTAACTTTTATAATTCAGTTATTTAAAATATCCTGCACAACGAAACAGTATACTTCAGTCATAGCCCTCAAAACAAGAGTAATAGAAATCTCAAAGACCAACAAAAAACCCAGATCGTGGCATTCGATGATATGAAAGTAAAGGCCAAAAATAGATACTCGGAACTCAAAAAATTCTAATTCCAGCACTTCTGGCTTCATTTTTTTGGTACATAACAGTGCTAAAAGTGCTAAAAGAGATACTCTGGAACCAAAAAATTCAAAAATTTTTTTTAAATAACATCTCTATTTGGTAGATAGCTCTACCAAATGCCTTTTATCGTAAGTCTCAAAATATCAAAAAGTCCTTTATCTTGTGTATACGTCAGTGAGTGAGTCGTACCGTGCAGTTTATATTTACAATTTCTTAATGCCTAAGCTGTACTTCTTATTACTTAAGAAGTTCAAAATTGCGTAAAAATTAAAATTTAGTAATTTTGGCAACAATCAAAAATATGTATCAAAATTGTTTGTAAGTTTGGGCATTGTTTTGATTTTCTAAAATGTCCTCTGTCCAAAGAAATTCGTCACACTTTTAATAGATGCAGCTTTCGAAAACTTTCACTATTCTTCGTAAAACGAAAAAGAAAACTCAATTTGAATGGAGAGACAGACTGATAAATATTTTGAAACTATTAATTAAATTTCTTGAAAACACTATAAAAATGTCCATAATTTAGAAATTCAAACACAATTTCTATTTTTAATCTTGATATTAATTCATTTTTAATTTCACAATATATCTGATCTAACTGAACAAACCTCAATTAAACATAGAAACATGAAACCTTACAAAACCATACCAGATTGTGATACAGTGTATATGTTGATTTGCCATTTTATCATATTAATTCTTCTATAATATAATAACCCCATATAGTTCTATCTATTATCATTTAAATCTTGATTTTTTTTTTATAACAATTAAAAGAAAATAATTTTTTTTTTCTTGTATACTTGTATAGAGCTGAAGGGAACTGGACCTTTTCTAGAGGAAGAAATCACCACATCACTAAAAATTCATTTATTCTGACAGGATACAAAGATCTCCAGACCCAAAATACAAAACAAAACAAAATTACACAATCATTGACTTGAAAGGAGAACCAAAACAGTATAGAAAAAAAAGGGTCGGACGCATTTATATATTCAACAATAAACAAGTTTGTTTTTTTTTTTTTTTAAATTGACAACAACAACAACAGAAGCAACAACACGAAAATATCAACATTAGAAAATTAAATACTCCTTAGAGATAGTTAAATAAAAGTAAATTGACAGGACATTTTTAGATATGGGCTTATTAATTAGTTACATATATATAGTGATACAATTTTATATAATGTTCAATAATAACGGTTTTGGATAGAAGAAATTTCAGAATTATGTACAGTATCGTACAAAAATACAAATCTTGTAAATATGTACAATTTTGAACTAAATTTTTAAAGTATTCGACAAACAAAAATAAAGAACTATGAAATACAGGATATCAAAACCATGGAAAATTATGTACTTTCATATACACTAGATTTAAAAAAATTGTACATTTTTAAGTAACTATGTAAATAACATTTTTATTCAGGGATCTGTTGTTTAAAATAACCTTCGAGTGTCTAACCTGGTTCGTGTCAATGTAATCGAATACACATGTTCATAGTGTATAATTTAATTTCCTACACAATATCTAAAACATACCACAAAACATAACTTTTCATCACATTGTTCGAAAAGAGCAAGAATTAGTTCAAAAATAACGGTTTAAACTCAAAAGTCGAAACTAATTGTTCGGTTCGTTAAATATATCAGAAAATTAAACCTTAAAAACATAAAAACCAAGTTAAAAATTTTTATTTAGAACATCATGTTATAAAAATTATGGCCCTCATCTCAGAGTAAAAGGCACTTTAAATTGTTTTTATAATATTTACAATTTAAAATAAAATTGTTCTAAATCTTAATCTGGGTAGTTTTTATTGAATTTGAAAGTCTTAGCGTACTTTGGTGCATACTCTGCTTACAGCTTATACAATTTACTCCGAATGCGCTCTGAGTTTAAAAACAAAATACCGAATATTGGAATGTAATTCATAAAACAAATGTAAAACTTTCAAAATATCAATATAAATTCAATAAGGGAGAATTTAAAAAATCCAAAATTTTACTAAAAATAAAGCAAAGTTTACGTAAATTTTTTTTAATAATTAATGTAAAAATCAAAATAATGGGGACTTAATTAAAGGTTGATATTAGCACTTGATAAGCATTTAGCTTAATAACCGAGTCGATTCCCGTGCATGTCATGAAATTTTTTAATTGAAAAAAAAATATTGAAAAATAATTTTTCTTTACAAATCTCCTTGGTGACGAAAAATAATTAAAAAAATATGATAAAGGAATAGAAAGTATTAAATAAGAGATGCACCACGGGCAAGGCTTATATCTTAGGGTGGCACATGCTATCCGTCATATCATATTATAACAACAATAAAAGTTGATATTTTTAATATGAAGTTTCAAAAATTACTATTGTATGGGAACAAAGAACAATATGAACCTTACTTTCAATATAAAATTTATTTTGCAATTGAGATTTTAAACTCACTATTAGATTAAAAGAAGCTATGTAATATAAAAGAATAATTTTAAATATTTCAATCGGAACTAATGTTGCGTCAAACACTGTGAATTGATATATTCGTATATTTTAAAGAACAAGTATTTACGCATTCATTTAAGTTTTAGAAATAAAATAAATAAAAGGCACAATACACATTCAAATCAAAAGGACTTCTTAATACTAATATATTAATTTTTAAAACATATTACATTCTATATAGAAACATGAGTACTTTTGGTCAAAATGAGCCATCAAAATCCAAAAATTTCTGATATTTGTTTTATAATTTAAAATTAAAAATAAAGATTTTATAAATTCGATATTAAAACTTGTTTATGAGTTTTAAATTTAAATACATATGATAACACGTATGTATATTTAATTATAAATGTATATGAATAAAATTATCTGGATTCTGTTACCAAAAATTTTAAATTTAGATATTTTATTCCTTAATATATTATAGGGTTACATTTTTAATTTGATGTTATCAAATTGATTTTATATGAATAAAATGTGGTCATTTTATCATTTCTTACATTTTTTTTAACTGTTCTTTGTTCTTAAAAAAGGGTAGTATAGTGTTGATATAATATGATTTAAAAATCTATCAGGTTTAATTTTTCTAAATTTTTTGATATTAAATTATTTTAAAGTATTTTACAATTTCAACTGAGATATAGGTGCTATATAGATGCTGCTAATTGTAGGATTAAATTATTACACTGTATATGTAAAGCCAATACGTTGATGAAAAATTTAGGAAGGTAATTTACATATCTGCCATTAGAGTCGTTCTGGAGAGTCAGTCTTTTAAATATACTTAAAAATTTGAAAGTCTGGTAGTGGGGATTTTTCTCTGGATATGCACACCAGTCAACATTTTGCAAGAGACTGATTACCAATTGGAAGAGAATTATTTGCCCGATTAAAATAACTTTGAGACACAAGTAAGATGCGATTGATTGGGAGGTATCTATCAAACATCGAACATTAAAATTTTTCTAATTTCAGGAAGTTTTGTTAACTCTTTATAAGTTGTGCGGAGATTGTAATGATGGTATATGCCTAATATTATCAATGAGAAACTCAACTGCTTTCGGTTGAAAACGCACCGAGAACCGTCTTGGAGTTCTGAAATCATGGGTATTGATTGAAATATCATCATGTGGCATTCAAACATTTTGAAAATGTCTTGGCAAGCTGTGATTTTATTTATTTATTTATTTATGAACAGTCCCCTACCACATACAATGTGATAAATGAATGATTCAGCCTTTTCAGGTGTGGCAGTTATAGATTTTATATTATAATCTAAACTATTTTTGATATAAATTATAAATTATATTTTTACAATTTAGAATTTATAACATTAATTTTATTTTATTTATTAAGATTGGATTTATGTTATAATAAGTTAATATTTAATCTCGAATTAAAGAGTTATTGGGATTGCTTTCACTTACAGTAGTATACATCTGTTTGGAGGTATTCCTTGATAAACTAATACACACATGTTTTAAGACCACCTCCTTTTGAAACGTATCGAATCAAACATGCTAGACATAAACTATGCTCCATGAAAACAAGTTCCCAAAATCAAAATGTATAATCATATTTATTTATGATTTATATGTTATATTAAGTTCAATAAAAAATCTTGAAATAAATACCAAATTTTGTTATTTTCCTCCAGGTTATAAGTAATTTATTCAACACTCTTGTGGATTCCGGCGGATTATAAGTTTAATCCATTATCACTCTTTAGAATCCATGACGAATACACTAAACCTACATTTTACACAATTAACAAAACTGGGTACCTTACAGAAAATTCTGTAACTTAGTATACATTACAGAACCCATGCACAATTGTAGCATTCAAACTCGTTTAAATTCATTACTTAGTTAATTTAAAATTTTTTAATAAATAACTAAAAAATTCTTTTATTTTGTTGAAATTATTTAAAAATTAAGGCATCTCTAAATTTTTATTATATTCTTGACATCATAAAATATATTTTATGGGTAAATTTTTTACCTAAAACAATTAAAAAAAAAAAAAAAATATGAAAATAATATTACATGGAGTAAGTCAAATCAAGTAAGTCGTCAAAAAATTATATATCAAATGGCCATAAAATTAGCTGGCAATTTTCTCTAATTTCTATATACCTATTACAAATTTAAATACATATAATGTAGATTTTCTCAAAATATAATACCATCTATATATAAGAAATTTATTATTTTGTTTTAAAATTTAATTGCTTTAAAAGTAAAATTGAAAGTAATCATATATCTATTTTATATACAATTTTAAAATCATTTTAAAATCACTTGTCAAAAATGTCAAAATATGGGAGACAAAATTCTTCTTTCTTATTCTTTTTATACTTCATCCAAAAAAAAAATTTACTATCAATTTGAAAATACATATATCTATAGAATATATATATTTAAATATATTACATACTATGTATATCTGTAAGTTTGTTTTTTTGTTCAATGGATCAAACTATTCAATTTTCTTACAAAGTTGCAATTGAACAAAAAATTAAATTCAAAATTATAGGATAAATTAAGTAAAATACTCAGGGTAATGTCAATTGAAGTATTCGAATACAATATAAAGTACAAATAGCCTATAAGTGTGTTATGTTCAAAGACAATTATTGAAAACAAAACACCGCATTGATTTTTAATAATTAATTTTAAGCTGATTTCAGACGTACATCGTTTTTATATTTTCCCTCGACTTATGTTTTCTATTGCGGGATCAGTACAAAATTTCCAAAATTAAAAATCCCTGAGAAAAAAATTCTTAAAGGCAAAATGGCGAAGGTCCAAATTCACAAAACCAAAACACCTAAAATGTTTACAAAATATTTTTTCTATTTTGAAATATATCCGAGATTCTGAACTAAGAAAGATCTTATATTTGACTGCAAAATCAGAATTTAAAGATTTTGTGTTGGGAGATTTCGGACTTGGGGATTTTGTCTTGGGAATTTTTTTATCCTTCTTTTGTTATGGCTGCATGATCGCCTTCCTTTCTGATGTAAGATGAATTTTGATTCAAACTTTGGGCCATGAAGTTACTTTGCTTCCATCTTTGGATAACTGCAATTTTTAAGGTAATAAAAAAGCAGCTGAAGATAAAAGGTAATGTCCCGATTCGGCTGCCAGTTCTTCAAATAGGCTTAAAGCCAATAATAATGAAATTGTAATTTTTTTTTTTAAATTATTTTTAAGAAAAATTAAACAAATCTCTTAAACAAAAATAAAAATACAATATGATGGTATCTATCCATATAAAAAGTATCTATAGATAAAATTTAATACATATATTTAAGCAATTTTTGTTTTTTGATTTTGTTGAGCTTCATGGTGGTTGACATTTTGCCAAGAAATACTATAATGATTTGATATGTTGTGTGGTTGATTGGTGGTCATAAAAAATGAGTGAATTGAACACACCGTAAATACAATTATATAGTTACACACATATATTCATACAAATTACATTAAATATAAATTTAATAATGATATATAGTTATATATGTATATATAAAACAAAAATCAGACAGAGACAAATAATAATTATTTTTAGATAAATTTTAAAAATATGAAGGAATCATTTTCATATTTCATGAGAAATTTTAAATTGCATATCCCATTTTTTTACAGTACTTTTTTTTGGGTGTTTTTTTTTTTTTTTTAAATTTTAGTACTTTTATGCAGAAAAACTTTTATAACGAAGAAAAAACTATTAAAGTACGAAACGCATTTTATTTCATTGGCTTTGAAATTGAATATAATCTGATGTTTTATTGAATAATTAGTCAGAAGTGCAACTTATATACTGTTTTAATATCATTGGGGTATAAATGATATTGAGAACCGATACTATGAAGTATCTTTAAGAATCTAAGAATTAAAGTACCTAAAACGTGTATCTAATCATCATTACAAAATGTATTAACAACATGTTAATTTTTATTGCCTTTAATCACAATAAAAGTAGCCATCCCTTAGTTCAAATTATGAAATGTCAAAAACATACTCATTTATCAAATTCTTTAAACACAATGCTTAATTTTAAAAGCGTTATAGTGACACTTAAATGTAAACAAATGAAGTAAATAAATATAGTTAATTTTTTTTTTTAATTTTATACTCTTATATTCTCAATTTCAAGTTAATAATCAATACAAATTGAAATAATTAATAAATGACTACTAAAATATAGACAACTACCTGTCAAAATTGAAGTAAAGCGAAAAAGTTGAGCAACTTTTGCGTCAAGACTGCGTCCAAAATGTGATTTTTCATCCCTTTTTGTGTGCATTGCATTTTTATTTTTTTTCCATATATTTAACTTTAAAAGAAGTATTCCTGCATTGATGGCTACGCTTATTATCCAAGAGGTAACCCCCATAAATATGTTTAAAATGAATTTACTCAACAAATATCTGTCCAAAATATTGTTATGGAATCTTGGAAAAATAAAATAGGTTTATGATCCAATATTTAACGTGAGGGTGTTACATGAAATATTTTTGCTAATATTTTAGATTTTCTTTAATTAGAAAAAGAAAAAAAAAATACTTTCATTAAAAATATCATTACATAGTTGTTAGTCATAATATTTTTACGTTTAAAAAATAAAATATTTTTTGACAAGATTATTAATGATCACTTAAAATTTTTCAATTTTTGTAAAAAAAAAATTTTGCAATAAAATTAAGAAAAAAAAAATTGCCAAATATATAATTTTTTTTTGAACAAAAAAATATTGAAATTTTTAAAATGATATTTAAGTCCAAAAAGATTTTGTAAACTATATTTATAATTAAGATACAATATACATAAATAAATATATAAAATAGCATCTTCTATAGCTTTCACAATTAATGAAAATTCCAGAATTATAATCCTTTCAAGATTTGTGTTTTGAATTCACTCACAGTTTAATTCATCAATTTCTTTGGTACATGTGACGTAACAATGACGAATTTTGGAGTTGGATAGTTGGGCAGTTGTTTAGTTAAGTGAAACATACACTAATTAAAAACAGATCAATTGAAATTCGAATTTAAATTAAAATATTAAATATCCGTTATTTTGCCAAAAAAAAAAAATAGTTTCTTTTGTAAACGAGGAAGAGTGTAGTAGAGTAGACTGTGTCAACTCTGGGATACCCGTATGACCGTAACATATACATTATATCATCCGGTTAATTACTTTTGGCTTTATTAAGTGTAGTGGAATACTCATATAAAATAAAGAGTTGTATGGCAACTACTCGAACCCTCTGTCATAGACCAACCAAATTTTGCAGAAACTTTGGCCATAAAACTAAACTACTTTTGGCAAAATTTCAGACACGCAGCTGTAATAGGGACAGAGTAATGCTCATATAAAAAAAGAAGTTGTATGGCAGCTACCCGAACCCATGGACCAAAATGGCTGGATTTAAATAGCGATGACGGCTATTGCAAAAAACGAATTTGCGAAAATTTCAAGATCCTAGCTCCTTTAGTTTTTGAGTTATCGTGCGGACGGACGGACGGACAGACAGACGGACATACATAGCTAAATCGATTTATTTTTCGATTCTGATCCGATCCATACACTTGAGTCTATATCTACCCCTCCTCCTTCTCTGCGTCACAAACGTAATGGCAAATTTATTATACCCTTGGACTATATAGTCATACGGGTATAAAAAAATGATTAAAGCATACACATTTATGTATAATATTTAAAACAAATCTTTTATATAATTAAATCATAGCATATTTTATAACTGTAATACACATGATTTTTATAGCGTCAACTTTTAATGAGAATATTTTTAATATCATCAGATTTAACGTTAAATTAAAATTATTAGACAGGTTGTAATTAATATTTTGTATTTTTGTTTTTGTATTTGTATTTTTTTTTCAAAATTTTATTGTTTTGACAGTTTCACATTTGTAAATAATAAATTAAATTTTTTAATCTTTCATTCATTGACACAAATTTTAATTATATTATTTTTATTCTACATTTTCTTATGTTTTCTTGTTTTTTTTTTTTTTTTTTTGCTTCACTAAAATTAATAAATTTGTTTATATCTTATTTTATTTTCATACAAATTCAGTAAATAAATTTAAAACTGGCAACATTGTTTCTGATTGATGATGTCACTTGATTTCTACAAATTTTTAAAGTAAATTATTATCAGTTTATGATTTTTATTAGTTTGTTTTTCTTTTAATTATATAATTTTTGAAAGTTGCGATTAATTTAGAAAAAAATTTTTAAGAAATAAAAATTGCATCACTTATGCAACATTTGCATCATTAAATCTTTTTAAGTGAGGTAAGAAAAACTGTTCAAGGTGGAATTTATTAGAATAATCATAAAAATGAAAAAATTAGTAGGATAGTAAAATATTTTTATGAGTCTATGTCCGGAAATGATTCTTATAAAGAGATTTTTAGACATTTAGAAAATTTTTAGTTAAAGAAGAACATAAAAGTTGATTATATTTTGTTTTTTTTTTTTTTTTTGAATTAATATTGAAGGCAATTAAAATTAATTTATGTAATAAAATTAAATATTTTGTTGCAAATGTAAAGCTTTTAATAAAAATAATATGGAGTGTAATAATATTATACTTTGTGGTTTATGTTTAAAATATTATAAATATTAGTTCTTATGAAAAAAACCTATATAAACTCTTTTGAAAAAATTAGACCATTAATAAATTTTATTTAAAGGAATAACTCAAATTTCAGGAACTAAATTTCAATGTTCTGTCACTAATACTAACCTAAACACAAGCATTAGTTAAAATGAAAAATTTGAGTATTCTTTATTGTTATGCTCCCAATAATGCTTCGGGATTTGTTATAAGTTATTAACCAGTACCCGGAAGTTCTTAATTGCAAACCGATTTCATATAAAGTTCAATATTACTTTCTAGTATGCACTAGATTTTCAGTACAGATTTTTAGAATCTAATATTATTTTCTAGAGAATAGTATACGAAATTGACCTTTACAGGCTGTTCTGTTTTAAAATGTCAAATATCAAATCTTAGCTTTTTGATTGAAGTACTTAAAACTATAACACTTATAATTATAAACTTCAAGATAATCAGTCTTCGAAGAACAATTTATCTTGAATAAAAACTTAAATATTAAGCCCCTAACCTTATATATTAAAGCTTAGATTCAAATTTGTAACAAAAATAAAGTTTTGGATTAAAATATGGAATAACTGGTTTTACAAAACTGTTAAGGCATAAGGGCTTGCAATCCTCACAGAACTTAGCTTAACTCTCAGAACAGAATTGAAAATATAAAAATAAACATACATATATGCACGGAATCAAGTCAAAGCTACACTAACATTTATGTCGGTAACTAGAATAAATCCATGGACTTTTATGGGAGTTCCAAGTATTTAAGTTCGGAAAATATTGAAAAGTTTTTTTTTTAAATAACTGTATAATTTTTCAAAAAGAAAACTCTTATTAGGTATCAATTTTATTACAATTTTTAATTCTTCAGCTTCAATTTAAGTTATTAGATTTTTTTCATTTCTTTTAACATTTTTAAACACCCTGTATAATATAAAAACATTATATAATAATATATTTTAAAATCTTTTCTATTTCAAAGCTTGGAAATTTTATTGGATTGGGGATCTTTAATCCTTTTAATACATTACGCAATTTTTTTTAACAAATTTATGTGCTTTGTATATAAAAGTTAAATATTAAATTAGGCTTTTCTATGATTTTTTCAAGTTTACTTAAATGCCTTATATGAATTTAAATTACTTTTAAAATCTTGTAAAATATTTTAAGTACAGTTACTTTGAAATTATTCTAACAAAATCCTATTAAATTTAAATTCTGTAGATTTAGTTGAAGAACTGATTAAAATCCATAAATCCTATTTACAAAAACACCAAAACAAAATGAAAAGCATTAAAATAAAATAAACTTATTTAAATCTCCACTTATCTAATAGGATGTATAAAAATCTGAAAGAGGCGTAAATGGATCTTCTTCTTTTTAAAGTTTATTTCAATGTTTGACTAACTGGTCATGAAGAAGCAATAAATAAATCAGTTAAATTAATGAATATCTTTTTATCTCTTTCTGTTTGTTGGATTTTTTATTTTTTTTTTATTTAATTCTTTTTTTACATTTAAAATTTTTGCGATTATTGTTGTTTTTGTAAACTTTGAGGTGGAGATGGGACACAAAAGAAATTTTTTTTTTTTTGTAGTTCGCGAAATTTTTTTTGATATATACCGTTTTTTTATTATTTGTACTATTCTTGCTGCATATTCTATCTCTTTCTGACTCATATGTAAACATAATCATTTTTTTTTTAATTTTAAATTTTCATATATAAAAAAACTTAGAAGAACGAACGCCATTTTTGAGCTAATCTACTTTAAAGTTTTTTTTCGTGTCTCTGTTTAGTTTTTTTTAATGTAAGAGCGAAATATTCAAAAAAAAAATCGAAACGATATATACATTTCTATTTACATGAGAAGGAAAGAGAAAAAAAAGAGACAAGAAATTTTCTTTTATCTTCCTGCGGTTCACTTGACTTGAATACATGAAAAAAGTTTGTACATTTGTTTTGATTCCTTCTATGTTTAATTCTATATTTCTTTTCCTTTCACTGTAATTCTTGTAAATAGTTGTATGTTATTATATATCTGTCCCTTTCTTTTGATTTTTTATCCATTAGTTTTTGTTTTTTGTTTTTTATGTATGTCACGAGAAAACAAAAAAAAAACAAATTGGATGGGACCTTTTTGTTGCCTAAAAACAGGAAATGAAAAAACAGAAGTATAAAATTTGTTATTTTAAGTTATATGGGAAAACAAAAAGTTCTCTTGTTGACTGTTATAAACTCTGTATTTTAAAATAACTGTTTAACTTGAATGGTTCTTGAAACTAACGGGCAATGAAGTTTTTATACTAATTTAGAAAAAAATAATAGTTTAATTGGTAAATTTTAAAGCTGGGACGAGTTTTAAACTTAATTCTACATTGACGACTTTTGTAAAGTTTAATTCAAAATAAGGACCAAATTTCTGAAATTACTTAAAATCAAGAAACTTAAGACTGAGGCTTAACATAATCGCGCACGTTGCATTTGCACTTTTTAAAAATACTAAATTATCGCACAAAATTTTCATTTAAGGTTAAAACTTTTGAATTAAATTTTAAATAGAATTTCTTGAAATTCGAACCGATATTATCAAAATTTATCCAATTCAAAGAAGTGACCTCTGAAAATCTAAGTGTCACATTTTGCGAATATTCTTAATTTTTAAGTTTTCAACAGAGTAGCGTGCGCCAATTAATTATTTTATTTCATGTCAAACGACTTCTAGTTCCCGAGATACGGTTATACAAGTTTTATTCCATACTCAAAAGGAAGAAGAAATTACTCATGGTTTTTAAAAGCAATCAAAGTACTTCAAAATTTGACAGGTAATGAAGTGTTCAGTTTGAAAAGTTTAATACTCTAAAAATTTTTCAAAAATGAAAGTGTGTTCTAAAATAAAAATCAGTGACTTCATAATATCGAATTGGTTTAAATCCTATTACAGTAAAGAAAAATTAAAAAAAAAAATATAACAAACTAAAAAAAAAAAGGAAACTTCTGTAGAAAACTTTCAGGAAAAAAAAAAGGAATGAATATAAAAGAACGTACGGATACTTAACACAACTTTTGCATCCTTTTCGGAACATGATCTTCAAATTTATGGCTTTAAGTCATAAAATATTCATGATTTAAAAAAAAAAAACAATTTTTATCAAATGAAAAAGGGACTTGATCTCTTTTTTTTAAGTTTTCACTGTTACTCCATTTTTCTTTTTATTTTTTAAAAGATAAATTTGCAGGCAGAATTTTTTCTATTGTTAATTTTTTGTTCAACTGCGATCCCATGTAAAAGTGACAGTTGTGTTTGACCTTAAGTTTAATAGTGATAGTAAAGTCATTTGATAAGATTTTGAATATAATTTTGACAGGTGAATTACAAAATATTTAAAATAATATTTAATTTATTTTTTTAATAATGGAATGAGAAATAATGGAAAATGGAGATAAAAATATAGAATTTAAGATAACTTTCTTTTTTTTATTTAAAAAGAATTATAAAAATTTTTAAATTTAAATTGAAGATTCTAATTAAAGGTACAAATACAGAAGTTAACAATCAACAATAATTTTAAAGGAAAAATAAAAAATAATGAAGTACTATTAACTTAATGCTTAAGACAAGTCAAACGTCACTTTGACATATAGTTGGTAAAATAAACTGGAAACATATTTTAACCATATAGCTGGATGATACATTGGTTAGAGTGATCTTTAATACAAAAGGTTTGGGTTCGAATCGTAGTGAAAGTGAAAAACATTTCAAGTTTTCGATTCGACTCAACTACCATTCACCATTGTTCAAATATATGATGGCTTTATAAATAACTAATAATTATTTATTTGTAATAAAAAATACATTCATATAACAATATAAACAAATAATTTAATTGAATAATATAACTCACAGACATAAAATACCATATAAATCTAATACAAAATATTACAATATTAACAAAAAGGTAGTTGTATCTATTAAAAATCTAAGACATTTCTACATATTATAAGGCCTAATAAGGGTTGATCAAAATTGAGGTATCATTTTGATTTTGCTGCCATTTTTTTTTCTACCTGAAATTTTTATATGAGGTTTCTTTAGGTATATTCTAAATACATTCCGGCTAGTTAATATGGAACGTTACACTAAGGAACAACGTGTTTTTGTTATTACAACATTTTTTGAAAATGGTAAAAGTTTTCAAGATGTAATTAGGAAATTTCGAACTAAATTTGGTAGAGAAAATGCTCCAACAAATCGTGCCATCAAGATGATGGCTGATAAATTTTTTTTAAATTGGATTTTTCTTTTGTGGGGTTTTGTGAAATCGCAAATGTACAGCAATAATCCCACAACAATTCAAGAGCTTAAAAACAACATTATCGAGCAGATTTCAAACGTTGAGAACAGTTTATTGCACAACGTGATTCAGAATTTTGGTAAAAGATTGGAAGCCTGTCGAAGTAGAAGGGGGGGGGGGGGGGGGACACTTAGTCGACATAATTTTTCATTATTAACCGGAACCTAATTTGTAATAAATTAAAATAAAAATATATTTAATATTTAAAAAAAAAGTCTTTATACCCGTATGACTGTATAGTCAAAGGGTATAATAAATTTGCCATTACGTTTGTGACGCAGAGAAGGAGGGGGGTAGATATAGACTCAAGTGTATGGATCGGATCAGAATCGAAAAATAAATCGATTTAGCTATGTATGTCCGTCCATCTGTCCGTCCGTCCGCACTCCACCCGTACGCACTCCACCTAATGATGTTGGGTGTTTGAAATTTTGCCAAAAATAGTTTAGTTTTATAGCCAAAGTTTCTGCAAGACTTGGTTGGTCTAGTGGAGTGGGTTCGAGTAGCTGCCATACAACTACTTATTTTATATGAGCATTACTTTCCACCTAATGATGTTGGGTGTCTGAAATTTTGCTAAAAATAGTTTAGTGTAATGGCCAAAGATACAGCAAAATTTGGTTGGTCTACTGCAGAGGCTTCGAGTAGCTGCCATACAACTCCTTCTTTTATATTAACATTACTACACCTAATAAAGCTGTATGTTTGAAATTTTGCCAAAAGTAATTAACCGGATGATATAATGTATACCTTTGTTACGGTCATATGGGTATCCCAGAGTTGACACAGTCTACTCTACTACACTCTTCCTCGTTTTTTATTAAAATTAAAATTATACCTCAATTTTGAACACCCTATACTATCTTATGTTTAAATTGTATGTAAAATTCATTCTAATAACACGAATATGATATGAACTCTTGTTTCAACATCTACCTATTGTATTAACTTATAATAGCTGAACAGTTAGCGTTTTAAAAAAAATTAAATATATTTTTAAAATTTAACACATACATGAACCAAATGTACCAGATAAAACAATCAAAGTTTAGCGATATTTTAGCATAAAATACTTTATTACAAAATTTTAGTGGTCTAAGTTGATTATAAGAACGGGAGTTCCGCAGCTTAATAATAGCTATGCTAATCTACCAAAACGAATCAAAATATAAATAAATAAATAAATAAATAAATAAAGGGTTACCAAACCAATTTAAAAAAAAATTTTTTGATTCCTTAATTACAACTGACAGATGATGTTTATAATTTTATATATAAAGCATTTGTTAAATGAAAATTTATTTGAAATAGTCAAAGTAGTCCCACACTAGCATAATCTACTTAGAAGTCCATTAGTGTTGGATAGATGAAACACTCCTAATTCATTTTCTTTTGGAAATAAAAAAAGAATGCTATTTTTTATATCATGTCTTCATTAAATGCACTTGTAAAACTTAAAAGTTGAAATTTTTTAAAAATATTAAATATATTCAATAATTAACTTATTATATAACAGTTGATATTAAATCTAAAATTTAATGAATTCATTTTTTCTGATAATAACTATTAAAAATTATTTTAAACTCTTACCACGGCTCCTGCAAGTTACTGCGTCCCCTTTAACAATTAAATTAAAATAAACGCATGTTCATTTTACATCTTAACTTGTTTATTTTAAAAATTTTTTATCTAAAATTTAAATTTTACCTGTTCTTGCCACAAAGGCAAAGAGTGGAAAATCAATGAAAACAATTCTAATCAAAATAAATGTTCTGGAAAATTGCTATCTCTTTTGCAATTATTCATTTTGTCGTAGAAAATGAATTTCAGTCTTATACTTATTTATCAACTCTCTAAAAACTATCAATAAAACTTTTACCTTTTAATTTTTTTTTATTTGCCTTTAAATTAGTGCCACAAATCCAAAAAAAAAAATCAATTTAAACATAAACTATCGTATTTATATATATATATATATATATATATATATATTATATATATGTATTTCTATTCCAATTCTTAAAAGTCTAGAAAATTGTCCATTTCCTAAACAAATTTATCTTTTCAACCTTTTTATTTTTTGACTTGAGTATCTTACACTCTCACTCTTCACTAATAGTTGAACGTACTTAAAAGTCTTTTATATAACAGTAAATGTCCTCCATAATTATCTTGTCAACTTACAATATAATTTTTATTTTAGTTTTACTTGAGAAGACCAATGGTACAAAATGTAAAAGAACCAAATAATAAAAAATAAACTTTGAGCCTATTATACAACACACAATTCATTGTCTCATTCACTCCCACAAAGTAATTTTTCATGATTTTTTGAATCATTTGATTTCCATTTACAAACAAACAAAAGATTTATATATATATATATATATATATATATATATATATATATATATATATATATATATATATATATATATATATATATATATGTGCAAGATTTACTTTACCTAGTTGTCCAGTTTTTCATTTCATTTCCTTTACAAAATAGAATGAAAATCTACCTTAATAGACCACTTTATACCCATTTTTATATCTAAATCATTTGCACTCTGTCTCTTTCTAACATACACAAAGTAAAATTCTTAAAAAATAGATTTTTTTTAAGATGCATGTCTTCTGGTTCCGGTGGACCAACCATTTCTTTTTCTCGTACAGAAAATATGCGTCTAAACACACAAAATATTGGTTTGTTGTTCATGTTGTTTGCTTTTTTTTTTTAAGTGAGTTGTTGTTGAATTGATGTATAAAATGGGTGTGAGGTGAATGATGATGACAAAAATAAAAAAAAAAAACAAAACAAAAGTAACATTAAATGATGGGTTGAAAAAAGTATTTCCTTAAAATTGAAATTCTTGAATTGGTTTCGGAAAAGTGGACTGTAAGGTATTTTTCTTATATTTTTTTTATTATGTTGTTGTTGTTGTTGTTGTTGGTGTTGTTGTTGTTTAAAAAGAAAAAGTTGACAATTTCCTTTTGTTTATTCGTGAGGTGAATTTTCAATTTTTCACTAGTTTCTTCAATTTACCATCAGAATTGTTGTAGAATTTATTTTATTTGTAAATGTCCAAAAGATTATTTTTGAAAGAGAAAAACGAAAGAAGGTAAAAGGAATTGAAATTGTTAAGAAGATCCCATTTCTTTGATTTGTACTTGTCTTAACAAAAAAAGACAAATTTTTAAATAAATATTGTAAATTTTATTAATTTAAGTAATTTGTTTATAAAAATTCTTTTAAAATAGAGAATAAAATATTATTGGTTTATTAGCTTTAGTTCCTAAAAGTATGCAAATACAAAAAAAAATTTAGTTCCTAAAAGTATGCAAATATAAAAATAAAGTTAGTTCCTGAAAGTATGCAAATATATATAAAAAAAAAAATAGTTCCTAAAAGTATGCAAGAAAAACTATGAATTGTAAATTGTGCATCCGTTTAATCGATGGATTTATGACATTGCAGTATTATATTATTTTAAGGGGCTTCGGTGGTATAGTAGATAAATACCTGCCGTATCAACTGAGGAAGTGTGGATTCGATCCCCACTCAGATATCGCCTAACCTTTAATGAACTTAATAACATATACCAAAGGTTTTGAAATATAACATCATAATTTATTGATATTTAATATTGATAAATAAATAAAAAAATAATAATTTTTTTAACGAGGCCTCGGCGATAGAATGACCAAGTTTATAACCTTTAATTGAAGCAATTCGAGTTCAAATTCCGCAGAAACACAAGGTTGCTTTTATTTTTTCTTAGTTGATTATTAATTTCTCATACCCTAATTCTCTAGTTCATAAACGGAACTTAATTAACTCTTGCTTTAAAAATCTGTCCCGGAGCCTTGAATGACCCATAAAATTTGACAAATAAATTGTTTTTTTTTTATTATTTAATACTTCTAAGACGTGCTTCCTATTTTAATATACTTACATTTAATTTAAAGTTATTCAACAAACGTTACAACAACCCAAAATTTGTTACTTCCATTGTTTACTTGGTTCAGACTTCGGTATACTTGCAATGTTGACCAAACTTACAAGTTCCATTGAATTGTCTTCGAAAAAAAAAATAAATAATACAAAAAGCAAAAATGAAGAGTTTTCTTCATTTCCAAGGTAAAAATGCAATTGTATTTTTTTTTTGTAAATGTAAAAGATATATTATTGTCTCTACGTAGTGGGTACAAGAGCACCATCATTTAAAATAAAGTAATTCTAACAATTTTAAGGGATTTTCCGGTAGCAAATTGTACAAATTAATCACAAATTTGTCTTTTAATTTATTTTTATTTGTTTTAACATTTATATTAATAAATTTTTTTTTTAAATGGGGTAATGCATCACGAAAAGAATGGAGGATTATTGAAATATCTTGAGATTTTTATCCCTTATATAGTTACTTGGAATAAAATCAGAAAACGGAAGTATTCTTGTATCATTTAGATTTGACCATTTATTACTAAAATGTAAGAATATTCTAAATCTGAAATAAGTTCTTAAATGTGTAATTGAATCAATATCATAATTTAAATTAAACTTTTTCTTGTTTAAAGACACGATCAATTGGCTCTAAAAAACATTTTGCACATGATTTGTTAACTTCATCTTAGCCCTTTTCTGTTAAATATTTTTTTTATACCCGTATGACTATATAGGCAAAGGGTATAATAAATTTGCCATTACGTTTGTAACGCAGAGAAGGAGGGGGGGTAGATATAGACTCAAGTGTATGGATCGGATCAGAATCGAAAAAAAAATCGATTTAGCTATGTATGTCCGTCCGTCCGTCCGTCCGTCCGCACGATAACTCAAAAACTAAAGGAGCTAGGATCTTGAAATTTTCGCAAATTCGTTTTTTTGCAATAGCCGTCATCGCTATTTAAATCCAGCCATTTTGGTCCATGGGTTCGGGTGGCTGCCATACAACTTCTTTTTTTATATGAGTATTTCTTTGTACCTATTACAGCTACGTGTCTGAAATTTTGGCAAAAGTAGTTTAGTTCTATGGCCAAAGTTTCTGCAAAATTTGGTTGGTCTGTTGCAGTGAGTTCGAGTAGCTGCCATACAACTCCTTCTTTTATATGAGCATTACTCTATACCTATTAAAGCTGGGTGTCTGAAAATTTGCCAAAAATAGTTTAGTGTAATGGCCAAAGTTACTGCAAAATTTGGTTGGTCTACTGCAAAGGGTTCGAGTAGCTGCCATACAACTTCTTATTTTATATGAGCATTACTCTATACCTATTGAAGTTGGGTGTCTGAAATTTTGCCAAAAATAGTTTAGTGTAATGGCCAAAGTTACTGCAAAATTTGGTTGGTCTACTGCAGAGGGTTCGAGTAGCTGCCATACAACTCCTTCTTTTATATGAGCATTATATTTCACCTAATAAAGCTGGTATGTTTGAAATTTTGCCAAAAGTAATTAATGTTTATAATAATAATGATATAATGTTTATATAACGGTCATACGGGTATCCCAGAGTTGACACAGTCTACTCTACTACACTCTTCCTCGTTTTAAGTTGTTTTGCCCAATTTTACAAGAAAAATAATTTACCGAATCCAAAGAACTTAAAAAAAAATTGTAGTCCCAGTTCCGTTATTCCATTGCAGCCAGAATATTTCAAAGATGTTTTTGTTTGTTTTTGATCTATTATTTATAACGGTAAAATCGATTGCCTTTAACTTTTGTAACTTTTGTAAGAAAGCGTTGAAATTGTTAAAAAAAAAAATTATTATTTAATATAGGGGTCTATTCCGAAATCAATAGAGGATTAATTTTTTAAAACATCAATCAAAATC
>OY720441.1:11104827-11164297 GCA_963082915.1 Dolichopus griseipennis
TTATACATGTTGGGCTCAAAGCTTCCAATTCGTAGTTCATTCGTAAATTCCAAATTACTTGCGATTTGTTAACTTCATCTTAGCCCAATTTTCTGTTAAATATTTTTTTTTAAGTTGTTTTGTCCAATTTTACAAGGTTTCCCGAATCCAAAGAACTTACAAAAAAAATTGTAGTCGCCAGAATATTTTAAAGATGTTTTGTTTGTTTTTGTACTATTATTTATAACGGTAAAATCGATTGCCTTTAACTTTTGTAACTTTTGTAAGAAAGCGTTGAAATTGTTAAAAAAAAAAATTATTATTTAATATAGGGGTCTATTCCGAAATCAATAGAGGATTAATTTTTTAAAACATCAATCAAAATCAGGAAGTCTTGGACAAGCCATGGATTTCCGTTAAAACTAAAAAATTCAATAAGCAAATATTCGAAAGTATTGGTAATAAGTTGTTGTTGGTTTGATATGGTGGATAGCATGCGCCATCCTAACACGTAGGCTTTGCGGCCCGTTGTGCACCTACTTTCAATACTTGCTATCAATTTATAAGTAATATTATTCCTTTTTTTTATTTTATATTTGTATTTTTTTGAATTATATTTGGTTACCATGGAGATTTGTAAATAAAAATTATTTTTCAAAAATTTTTTTCAATTAAAAAATTCAAGACCAGTACGAAAAACGAAACAGCACTCCCTCAGTTGGTAATTCAAATGTTTACTCTTTAACCCACGGAGGCCCAATTGGTAATAAGTAATCAAAATAATCTGAAGCTATTATTTACAGCTATTATCAAAGCCAATAAGAAAAATCAAAAACGCACCATATTTAACTTTAAAAAAGTTTTTCATTAAAACAATGTAATAAAAGTTTATTATTTTTATTCAAATAAAATAATCAAAATAGGACATAGGACATTGTTTTAATCAATTTATATTTTTTAAAAAAAAATTTAATGGAAAGTCAAGTTATAATTCAATCCCCCAATTTTTATTTAAAATTTGAAACAGTCATATACACTTTATATTATTCTTAACAATATGTTAAAAATTCAAATAATTTTTTATATAATCAATAAATTTCAATTGTTTATATATTTCTTATATATTATATAAATGTATTATATGTATTATATATAATATTTATGTAATAAAATCAAAATAAATTGTCAAAAATATTACATATTATCAACGAAATTTCCTTACGAAAAAACTTCAAAATCAAAAGGGATTGATTGTACGTGACATGACTCAATTAAAGGATTTAAACAGTTTCAAGATTCAAAACAGGGATTCAAAAAATTAAACTGGAACCATTTAAAGAAACTATCACTAGAAATATAAAAACAAAATGAAACCAATAAAAAATCATAAATTGAATTGTAAAATAAAATAAAAAACATACGAGTAATTTTAATTTAAAATAATTTTTTTTAAAAATAAAAGATTTCAAATAGAGTTGTACTGTAAGTCTATAGGAAATTCTATAATTTTTATTAAAAAATTAATATAATTATTAATCAAATGAATACACAATTATTATTCATTTTAAGCGCAATTTAATTTTTTTTGCGTTTTACAAGGGTAGGTAAACTGCATTGAAAGCCACAAAACTTTTATGAATGAATATCACTTACTTTTTATCTTTTGGTTCTCGTAACGTTTAGTTTTGTATATTCAGATTTAGAAGGAAAACTAGAGAAATAAGTATTGGAAATGAGTTTTGATGAAATTAGAGGAAAATATGAGATAATTTTATAACCAATCGCAACGTACCCGATTCAAAAAAGAGTTTAACGTAAGCTATGCTCCGCCATCTTACAAATTCAACGATAAAGGAATAAGCATGTGTCGCATTCCTTGTTTTATGCTGAAAAACTTTAATTGAGGCATTAATTGTTTAATTGCTTTAGTACTGGTCCTCATGCCAACTAGTTTTCTATAAGATTAAGGATCAAACTTTACGGTGATAACTGAATGAATTCAGCCTCAAACAAACACAAAGGTCGTTTTAAAAACGTTAACTCTATTTGGTAGAACAACTACACCATATCGCGAAATACCAACACTGGTGAAAATAGTGGTATTAAGAGAAAATTCATCCCAAATATGTATAACATAGATTTATAGATGTTTAATAGATTTGTAAAAAGATTAGATGAAGCAGTTTTAGTATAGTTGCTAAGTAGCATCTTTATAGATTAACTTTAGTTTGATAATCAAAATTTTCAGATCTGTTGTGTATTGTAAGTCTTCTTATTAAAATAATAAGTATTTTTACAATAGAACATTTTTTTGATTAAGGTAAAGTTAATATAAATTACTTTTCTATATATGGATACGTATCTTTATATATTTATTTATATATTATAATCCGACAATCCTAAATAACCGGAATCTAAATACTTCCAAATTCCTTTAAACGTAAACATACTGTACATTTGTATCACAGGTTCTTTCCAAAAGTTTGCTTCAAAAAGGGTATAGTATCAAATTCGAACACTACCCAAAGCAATACCACACAGTTCCAATGGGTGGCTTACAAAGCTTTTGCTAATCTAATATATAAATACTATATACCTAACTTCGCTAATAGATTATATTTTAAAAGAATGTAAATATTTTAAAGGTATTATAAACGTAACGACAAAATTTCATTACACTAAACTAAAACTAATCAAATTGATAGTTAAAATAAAAATTCATGAGGCGCGTGTTGATTAAAATAAAATGAATTTTTATAGTATATTTCATATATATATATACGTTTATTAAAATTTGGGCCAATTTCTTAATTGGTATTTAATATTCAAAGGACATCATACTAACCATGAATTACTTAATGTATAACTCTTATCCTGATTTTTTTGTTATCTTATATATTTATTCTTTTAAATAAAACTAACATCCATTTTAAATATGAGTATATTTATATTTATTACATATACAATAAATTTTAAATATTCAAAAGCATGTACACATATGCATATATGTATATAAATAATATGTATTTACTATTTTTAAGATTCATTTTGATTAAATGGGACAGAGCATATTTTATGCTAATAAAGCTGAAATAGAAAAAAAAATTGAAACTATTGAATAGAAAAAGAAAGTCATCAAAGAAAGTCGTCTTTAATTTGGATTTTTTTTTTATTTATTTTTGTATTTTTTGTGAAAATAAAATAAAAATAAAATATAAATGTCCTAAATTCGAATTTCCTGCGTTCTAAAAAAAAAACAAATTGGGCAATTTAGTGTAAGAAATTTAGAGTTTAAAGTTATAATATTCAAATCTGGAGGGTAGTTTTATACTCTTATAAGGTCACTCTTAACTTACGGGCAAATGAAAAATTTTCAAAATATTTAGCAATATCCGTCGAGTCAAATTGCTATATTTTTCTTCAATTGAACACTTAAAAATCCAAAATACTGTCATTAGCTCATATATGAACACATTTAGACTGAAGAACACATGGCGCTAGAAAATCCGGACAGCATTCCTTCATGTACAGGTAGTTGGCTGGAAGAAGTAGGAAAGCTTTATTTTAAAAGAAAATTTGAATGTAGAATAAAGATTAACCTAACAAATTGGTCTACAAATCGATATGTAACTCTAATATTTTTCATATATTTATCCAAAAGTATAGGTGGAATAAGTGTAATTTGTTCCATAGGATCGCTCAGATTTAATTCGTATCTGCGGATTTGTCATGTCATCCAAAAGTGTTTTTGTGGGCCCAGCCGAAATGTGAAAGTTTTACCCCATCTTAGGGCGATTAAAACTCAAACAATTAGCGTTATGCTTAAGTATATAATAATGCCCCACGAATCCTCAACTAAGAGTTATTTTTAAAAATTGGTTAAATGTCCAGTGGTATAGTTTCATTACTCAATTGCTGGATAAATTCTAAATTTCTCAACAGCTTATATAGTAAATTGATAATAATTTTAGAACATCACCCGGACTTTCTTCGAAATATTTAAGGGGAAAAATGAAATGTAAATCCTTATCATCCGAAATTTGCCCCTTAATTGCCTTGATATAATTAAACATAGATAACCTATCAGAGATTTAAATTATACATGGGTTACAAAGTATGTAATGTAAATAATCGTAATTTATTTGTAGTTTTTTTTTGTGCATACTGTTCTACTGTTAGCACAATAAAACTGTTTATTCCATAGGTACACTTCAAATATGGGACACATATTATATTCATATGCATATAAGATTATACTACACCTTATATCATGAAGAAAGTATTTGTTATACATATTATTATACATTTTGTAAAAATTTTATAAAGGATTAAAGGGTATTTTTATATCTGTGAGTTATATTATTAAATTAAATTTTCAAAGATACATAATATCATTAGTTATTTGCTATGTCATTAATTTGAACTCATAGGCGAATGTTAGCTGAGTCAATTTCGAAAGCCAAATAACAGTTTTTACTTTTACCGGGAATCGAACCGGAGCTTTTCGAATAAAAGATCGGCACTTTAACCACTGTGCGACCTAGCCATTTAAACATGCACTGTATTGAAACCAAAGTTTAGGGACAACTGATAAGTTAACTTGATGTTCATTAAAAAAACTAATATCATACTTATATAAAGGCAAAGCTTATTCTAGATTGTCCTTATTAAATATTATACAAAATTTGTAACAATTTATTAAAAATAAAAGCATTTCCATACTTTTTATTTGTTTTTTTCTTTTTTTTGCAAATTACTTTCAGTTGCTAAGAATATTATTTTGCGTATTCACATTGACTTTTTCTCAGATGACTTTTCCTTTCAAAAATTAAAAAAAAAAAAAAAAAAAAAAAAAAAAAAAAATTTTACAAAAATTTCATATAAATAAAAATAAATGTATAAAAAGAATATTTATTAAACTAAAAATCGACCTTTATGTATAGAATACATAAAATTCCTTAATCAGGGGAAGGAGTAAACATGTTTAATATGTAGATTTACTATAAATTAAAAGTATTAAATGTTTCAAACTCAAAAAAAAATTACGTATTACTTACGTACGTACGTATAAATTTACATGGATTATAGATAAAAGGAGTTAATTGGTTTTTATAAGCAATTATATTATTTCTTTTAGTATTTTTTTTTTGTATTTGAAGATTGACAAGGCGCCAATGTTTCATTTACTAAACGAACTAAAGATATTTTACGTTTTTTGAATATGAAATTGAAACAAAGTAATAATTTCAGATTTAAGATGAAATGTATATGTTTAGAATAAGAGTTTCACATGATATCAAGGATTACTAATCTAATTCATTCTATTTACATTTATATGGAAATTTTTACTTTTTAATTATTGTTTTTAATATAAAAAAATTTTTTACATATACATAATATAATTTTTACATATCCATAGATAAAGTCTCTTTTTTTATAAATTTATATTGAATTATAGTTGTATTTTGATAGAATTGAAAACTTTTAATAAAAAAAAAATGAATTAATAACTAAATTTAAAGACCTAAATAAAAACGTTCGACGCAAATACGCCATAAGCCAATATGTTGGCGTCAATTAGCGTTTATTTTTTAAAAACAATTTCATATAAGTTTTCAAAACAAAACTTGAATTAAAACGTCAAGAGTTTCTGCAAATTCAAAAATACGTATGTCAAAATTCGTAATTCGAAAAATGAGGGTTCAACGCTACATATTTCGGTGGTCTTTATTTAAAAATTATGTTCGTAAACAGTTCTTGACAGACGTTATGTGATGTACGTAAAATTGTTTACTTCAGGTAAAGAATTGCTTAAAATCATAAAAGCTTTTATTAGTTTGATCGTAAGACATGGCTAATAAAATTTACTTTATAATACTAAAAATATTTTCTAATTATTTTATCAATTCAAAAATATTAGCAATTCTTACTAATTTATCTATTTAAAAATATTATTATTCTATTAAAATATAATGATTTAGTAAAATGCAATTACAAAATTGCATGTTTAAAATTGTTATCCAATTCAGTAAAATTTTACACACATGCAGCAATTACTCCTTTTCAGGATTTTTAGCTATAGTGCATTTACTGTTGAATGATTTAGTTCCCTTGGTGAATTATTTCAATTTTCTATTATTTTTCAATTTATTCTCTTAATTAACTTATTTGTTAATGTTCTATATTAAATTCAAAGTTATTCGAAAGAAATATTAATTTGTAATAATATAAATATAAAAGTTTATATAATTTCATGATTTTTAATGTTAGTTAAAACCATAAATGCTTTCATCAGCTTTTTATCACAAAATTTAATAATCAAAAGATACAATAAATGTATTTATAAAATATGTACAATGATAAATTTAGAACTGTTCATATAATTAATTTTAATGCAAAAATAAATTTTACAACTTAAGTATTGTACACAATTTCTTAATTATATATTACCTATGGTAATAATTCAATAAAATATAGATATGATATAATAAAAATTATAAACAAAAAAAAATTCGTCGTTTATTAAAAAAATATTTAGTTTTTAATTTATAAAATATAATACATAATATGTTTAATAGTAAAACTCTTAGCCTTACTCTTGTTAGTGTTAATTAATTTCGAATATATTATGCTTTAAGGTATCGGAAGTAGTGGGGGTGGTATGCAAACCGCTATTCCAATTCATCCAAAATTTCACGTACTCAAAACAAATAAAAAGAAACACATGTGCCACAAATATAATGTTCTATTTTCTTTGGTTTCGAAATTATACTAGTTTGACTTATATTCGATCCAAAAGCTTCTAGAATCTGAACCCGACAAGAACCAATTCCATGGTTCTTTCCTTACTAGTAACCTAGAATATATCCAATTGATCGCATTAAGAGAACACGTAGGAAATAGTAAAGAAAAACCTTGTACCAAATTTGAAGCTTCTAAATTTTTTTTGAAGTAACTATCTCTATTATTTTCGAAAATATGCTTTAAGGCCTTCGAAACTATGTGAATGGTCCTCGACCCACAATTTCAATTGGTCCTAAGTTTCCAGGACTCTAAGAACATAGGAAGAGGCACACTGATACTAAATTTGAAAGTTTTATCTTTATTGGTTTCGGAATTATGCTTGTTTGGTCTAAATTCGATCAAAACTTCTAGGATCCAATCCCATGGTCCGAACTCGTTTGTACGCAGTCCTGGTCATAGTCTCATTACTATGAAGAACTTTCCTTTTCTATTTTACTCTAAAAAACTTCGATTTTTGTTTTTTTCACCAACTTTTTAATTTTAAAGGTACTACAATATGAATATCAATTGACATATTAGTGTCAATTGTTAGAGGATTTTTACAAGTTCAAAAAGGTAAAATGGTAAAATTACAAAATACTCATACAAATAACTTTATTTTAAAAAAAAATTAAAAAAAAAATTTTATAATTTTTGACAGAATTATGCGTACATTTTTATGCTCTACCGAAGGGTTATTACCATCCATTCATATTTTGATTAACACATTTTTAATTAAACACGGAAAAAAATTTTTAGCATGTTCCAACATGATTGATGCAAACTTAAAATTCAAATAGTTATTCACTTATCGCAGTCATTTATATCATATCTTGTCTTATATATCATTAATTTAGAAAATTTAATTGAATTCAACTGCGATAAAGGTACACTTGTATTTAATACTTCTTTGGTATAAAACCTGTATCATAGCAACCAGTCATCCCCACACACTTTTAAATGATTCGACTAAAGAACAACTGTTTTTTCATTACAAAGCAACTTAAAAATTTTAACTCTATGTAGAAAGGAATTTTATACATTAATTTTTCTTATTTTTTAGTTTGAAACGTGCTAAATGTCAAAACTAAGGGATACAATCAGGCAAAATTCAAAGCAATAAAATTAAATAGGAAAAACTAAAAAAAAATACAAAATGTAGGATTGAAATGGAAGATGAAAAATTATTCATTATATTCAAAATTAAAACATTAAAATAATAAAAATATTATTTTTTTTTATGCCACTTCGTATTGCCTGACTCTGAATAAGTGTCTTAAAAAGTGAAAATACGCCCTTAATTTAATACATGGAGGCCTTTGAAATGTCATAAGTACAACATGGTATACATGTGCTAAATAAAAATATAAAAAAAGGACATCATTACGACCACAAAAAATAAAAAAAAAAAACATAAAATCCATTTAAATGATTATGACTTTTTCGTGATGTCACTTTAAAAATGACAATTTGTGATCCAGTTCCAAAATGATTCTAAATATTTCAAATAATTGTTTTGTTTTTTTTTGTTTTTGTTTGTTGTTGATTTTGTCTATGAGTGACTTTTATTTTTTTTTTTTTTTGTCACTTAATGAGGTGATTTTTACCATCCCTTATTTGGCATTTATTGAATGATAGGTTTTTATTATATTTTGACTTACTTTATACACTGAATGAATTTTTGTCATTTGAATAAGATGAAAATATTCAAAATTTTTATTAGAATTGTTTTTTGTTTTAAATTTAAAATTACATCTTAAATTTAATGTAAGAAATATGTAATTCAAAAGAATGAGTTGTACATTAAATTGTTGGATTTAAAAATTAATTTAAATTTAAATTGTCTTTATTTTTTACTTTTATAGTGTACGTGAAAAATCGTTTTATCAAGTCAAATCAAATGAAAAATGTTCAACTAAAATTTTAAGAAAATTTTGTATATTTTTTCATATTTTATTCATCAGTATATAATTAAAGTGCCATACATAATAATCAGAAGGCAGAATATAATCTTAAGGATTTTGACATTTAAGAAAAATTTAAAATCTTTTATCATGATCTTGATCTCATCTCAAAACTTCCGCTAGATGACCATTAATAATTTATATACTCGGAAACTTTGATATATAAAATACCGTTATGTTATAATGTCATCTTGATAGCTCATAACCCCTCTGCGGAAGTATATCCAATAATAATTCATAACCATACCAAATTTTTAAAGGATTTTTTTAATTCAACCTAAAGTACAGTGTAGAATACTTGAGCTAGAATAAGTTTTGACAGCCTTTGATTTTTTTTCATATGGTCTTTTAAAGAAATGGGGAAACGGTGATATGTCAAGGAACCACAAATTTTGATTTTTTTTTTTTGTTGTTAGTTGACATAAACCTGACAAATCAGGACTTAAGAAGAATACAAAACAAAATAATGCAAAGTGTCGTAAAAAGAGACATTAACTACCAACAGGAAAATAAAAGACATTTAAATTTTAAGATTATATAGAAAAAATTTAGTTCAAAATGAATAATTAGGCCATATATTGTTTCACAAATATTATATCTTTTCTTATTTTTCTTTTTTTTTTAATTCAAATTTAACACCTTGTATATTGACTTTTGTTAATGTTTTTAAAGTTTTAATACGCAGACGTAAAATTTCTCTTTAATTTGTCATTCATGAACATTCTAAACTTTAAACCACGTGTAACTCATGCAATTGTTTGTATGTATACCTGAAAATATCACGTGTTTTTAATATAATTCTATGTATACACATTCTCTACATCTAATTTAATTTTGTATACCTGAATGTATTTGATAGAATAATCATTGCGCACACCTGTATTATTCTTATCACTGAGGTGATAAAATTGATGCTCCTCCCACGAAACTAATGTTAAATGTTAATATAAAATGTTTATGTCATTTCTATTGGTAGAATGATGGTTACAATGGAGAAGGTGTGTATTCTTTATTAGAATTATCAAATTAAATAGCATTTAATGGACAAATTAGTAATTATATGTAAGATTATTATTTTTTTTAAAAATATAACAGTGTTAGTGAATAGTTGAAAAACAATCAAATTTATGAAATATAAAACAAATGAATAGCAGGAAGCTAATGGTATCCAATGCCACTCACAAAAAATTAAAAAACTTTAAATAAAAGTGAAAATAATAGAGGAAGTGGATTCTATATCCTTAGTGGGAGCAGCCCAGTTGGCCTAAAATCATTTTGCAAAAAGATATTTCGTCTGGTTGAATTCAACTCTAAGATTCTTCTTATTATAAAAATATTTGTTTGTTAAAAGTCTTTTCGTAAAGTGTCATGCATTAGGTGAAATGTTTTTTTTGCAAAATGGATTTAGGCCAACCTAAATAAAACCATCCTTAATTGGTTGCAAATTTTGGTTCGCAATAAATGTCAAAAAGATTCACGTGTTCAAATCGCATCAAAAGTAAAAACTTTTCTATAATTTTTGACTTGATTAAACTAACATTCAGTTTAAAGTAATGTCATAACATATAATTGACCTTTTTAAATCAATCACAAATAATATACAGACTAATATATATACTACACATTAAAACAAATTCAAAATGTAAACAAAAAATTTAATTTAAAAAATATAACTCACATATAAAAAAAAAAACCCTTGTTATTCAAGTATAAAATTATTTCAATATATAAGTAGATTTGCATGAATCAAATATAAGATATTTATTCTACAAGCAATAATGTGTAATACTATTTCTCGTATAGTAATTTTGGAATTGATCTAAATTTTCTGAACGTTGTAATTGTAGAGGTCATCAATATTAGGTTTGAAATTTATTATTTGGTAAATGTGGAGTTCATTCATTAATATAAATTATCAATATAAGAAAATGATAAGTGAAATACCTTGATCTTTATTGCAGAATAAGCCAACTCTTTAGTCTAACAATTGAACAATTAGGCCTTAATACAAAATTAAAAGAAAAAGTTGTTCTTGTGTGTCATTATTGAAGCTGCAGAACGGCACAAGTACAACATTCGTGCATCATGATGTTTTATAATATCTACAGACAATAAATCAACAATGTAGTAAAAATCATTTTTAACACATTTTCAAAAGATTAGGTAAAAATGTGCCTACATAGCTTCAATCTGTTTATCCATCCGTATGTTTACAAAACTTTTACACCGTTTGAAACAGGGAAAAGAAATTTTAACCTCAGGTAAGTATTGCAAAAAATAATTTCATAGAAGAATTTTTTCCTCCAAAGTTGGAAAAAGCCCTACATTTAAATTGTTATAACAAGAGTTCTGTTAGGTATATTTTCATTCTAAAAACGGTAAAAGTTGTTTTTATAAATTTTATAAATTTTACAAATTTTTGAAAAGCTAATGTTTATGTTTGCCATACGGCCCTAAAATTTTCAACTATGCAACACCTAATTTTCGCAAAATTTTTGGCCACACATATCGTCAAAAAAAAATTCAAACTATATGGTCTTGAAAATGGGGGCAGTTAGATCCTCAGAAATTTGTAGGAGTCCCCTGGATAAGAGCTATAAGGGCTCAAAAATTGAAATTATATAAAATGTGATGTTTTAAAAACCCTTGGTTTTTTTCATTACTTCTTTTATAAGTTGATTTCAATATAAGGACTAAATGACTTAAAAAATGTTAAAAATTGCTTTTAGAAATGATTTAAAGCATTTCAATACGTCTTGAATTGCAAGCCTTTTATATTTTTTTTCTTAACTCAACTTTAATATTTAAAAATAAAATTTACAAATACATTAAATCCAAAATATAATAATATATAACCTTTGACTTTGTTGGGGTCACTAAAAATTGATACCTTTATAAAAACACAAGCTGTTATCTTTAATATAGGATCATCTTAATTTTACATTTAATTGCTCTTTATATTCCTACGTAAACTGAAATTTGATGAACTAATAGATGAAAATATTTTAATGGTCACTAGTTTTTAATACAGACGATGATATTAACATTAGATTAAAATACAAAAGATACAATAAAATGTTATTTTTATATAATTTTACCATATAGTGGACACAAAATTAGTGGAATTTTATTTTATGTCCTTATAAAGTTTTTCATAAAAATAAAGGGAAATTGCAATTAAAATATTTTGATTTAATCAGAGAGTAAATGGACACTGTAAGGGGATATAAATTTGATATTAATTTTAATTTAATGTTATTGAGTCTCTGCTTTTAATTTTTGTTTTATTCTAAGGGTGGACAAGATTTTAACTTGAATTTCTTTTTAAAATTTATAGTTTTATTTACAAATATGATAACATTAAAATATAGAATTAATTATTTTTAAGTATAGTTACAAAACTATTAAAATCAAAACTGAATATAGTTTAAAGCAATTGAAATAAGTACAGTATAAAAATGTTTTATTAATAGAATTACTTTATTTTTGGTACCTTCTCAGAAACAAATTTTCACTAGTCATATACTAACCATAGCTCTTTATTTAAAATTGCATGAACCTATTGTTAGTATATATTAAATTTGCTCCAACATTTTATACAGCTATAGAGCAGCCGATATAGGAACGATTGAAGTGAATGGGACTGATTAGAACCGAAATTGAGTTAATTTAGCTATGTGTTAATATACATTGGCACTATAATTTAAAAACTAAAAATCTTGCATTCTGAAAACCTTACAAATTCATTTAAATTCAATGTTCATCTTTGCTAGACATTCCAATAGGGAAGCATATATATTTCTTTTTCATAACTACAGTAATAAAGAGTCATGGCCAACGTATTAGTCTAGTTTGAATAGGTTCGAATGCAGGTTCGACTCTTTACTGATATTCAAATTTCAACATCTAATTAAAATGTTTACACTAAATTACTGCCAAAAGAAGCTTTGTTCTATGTTAACAATTTCCAACAAATTTAGCTAACTCGGGATTAACAGATTCTGTTATCTGTTAATGAATTTATTTTAATAATATAACTCACATATAAAGAAATACCATATAATTCAAATATAAAACAATTACAATATGTAACAAATATAATTGAATCTATTGAAAATCTAAGACATGTTATAAGGCTTATATACTATCTCATGATAAAATTATTTGTGGAATTGATTGGACCCCTCCCTGTTCCGATATTTATTTATCTGCAATACAGATAGATTTATTGGCCTAACTTTTTAAATCTTGTAAAATTCTCGAAATATGTTCGTGTGGTTATTCCAGATTTCATACGAACTATTCCATTTTCTTTCTTAATTAGCAAACGAGGCTTGTATTAAGCTCAACATGGAGTAAAGGCAGTTGAAATAAAACTGTTAAAAAAGTTTTCGAATGATTATTGGAAAACTATTGTGCACTCTATTGTACATTTGATTTTAACACAACAGAGAAGCTTCGGGTTGAGCTTCATAGGAATTGGGCATTTCTTTAATACCATGCATCGAAAATATTATTTTAATTCAGTATCTCATAAGAATGAAATAATGGAAATAATAACATTTTCCAATATTTAATTATTTTTATTTATAATATAGGTGCAATAATGTTCAAAATCATTATAACAAAAAAAAAATTATATACACTTACAATGATAAGTTATCATTGATAACATTAAAACTATTTGTTTCAAAAAGTAAAATTTACTACAATTATTGTAAACGCGTTAAACGCAGCAAAAGACACTCTTCCAAAATATGCCATTGAGATAAGAAAAAATTCATAAAATTTTATTATCAAACATTTGTCCTTAATTATAGCCTTACAGTTTCCAAAAAATTTCAAAATTCAAAAGAAGTATAAGTATATTAATATGTTGTGGTAGTGGAAGTATCTAATAGATACGCAAAATTCAACTTTGTATAGCGTATCCAATTATATTTAACTTTATTGTTCTTCCTAAATTTTTTTTTGTCATCTTCCTGTAAACGAAAATTTTTAGCAAAAAAAAAAACAAAATAGAAAATTCACAACAACGTTACGCTTGATTTACCTTATTTTTTGTGGAATATTATGTATAATATTATTCAACGGAGACTTTTTTAAACATATAAAATATGAAATATATATCTAGAGATACTGTTAAAAAATATAAGTTTTATAAATATTTTTATCTAAATATTTACAACCATAAAAAAATTTTAAAATGCATAAGAATGGTAACAATAAACCCAATAGAACACTCGGTCATTCACTTTAATGACACCGGTATACAATAAAAATAAGTGTTCTTCAAACTGTAATATGAAAATAAAACTATTTAAAAAAGTACAGTAGAGAATTTGTGGCAAAGATTGTAAAGGAAATCACTAATCATGTAACACAAGAAATTTTATTGCATTAGCTTTAGTAAATATTGAAGGATTTTTCCGAACGGTGGCGTAGTTATTAGGACGTCAACCTTACGATCGGAGAGTCTTCAGTTCAAATCCTGGTCAGATTATATCTAACAAAAGTACTGGATTATATTTTACAAAAGTCCTGGAGTCAAATGTCGTCTGGAGATTATTCAGTTTTTTCCAAACTCAAACTTTGAAAAGAAAAAACCAAATTAAAAAGGGCTTCCAATTTAAAACTTCGCATACACGAATTCATAAATTTTATCATTTATACTGACATATGAGGCCTTTATTTCGAAAATATTGAATTTTGGTTAAGTCCAGGATAAAGTATGTAAAATTAGGCTTCAACCAAAATAAATACCAAATAGTATAGTTAACAATTGAATATGTATATCTGCAGTAAACCTATTAATTCTCAAAGCTATAATAAAATAATAACTCCGCCGCAGCCGGTCCCAAGCCCGGTTGAGAAATGAGGAGGGAAGAATAGCTGCAACCTGAATGGCCACATACATCGGCGTCTCAGGAAGTAGGAAAACGCTATATAATGCAGTTGAACTCGTAACATAGTTATGAGAACTTCAACGCATTATATGGCAAATTTTGAAGCAAAGATGGGGGTTTGGCATACGGTTAACAGCCCTATCCAGTAAAAAATATTGCTAAGAAACCTACAGGAGGCAAAGGCTCGACAACGGTCTGTAGCGCCATAGCAGAAGAAGAAGATATTAGAATAATGAATAGCTGATAGAAGGTTTACCGAAACGGTTCCGAAACTTAAACAGACGGACAGACGGACGGACACACATAGCTAAATTGACTTATTTTTCGATTTTGATCCGATCCATACACTTGAGTCTATATCTACCCCCTCTCCTTCTCTGCGTCACAAACGTAATGGCAAATTTAGTATAGCCTTTTGACTTATAGCCATACGCGTACAATATAGATTCCAGCAACCAAAATTACTCCGAAATTTTTAATATTAATTTGGTTGCGTTACGCCTTTATGTCAAATTTTAAATTTTGCGATCTATAATTTGAAAAACTCTGATAATAAAGAAAATTTAAATCTATTTTAGCAAATTCATTTCAAATATAGTTAACAATTAAAATGTTGAAAAAAATGAAACAAAAATTGCAATAAATGTTCCCATTCTTTTGTTAATGTAATACGACATATCACACTACATAATATACAAAACAACAAAATCCCCGACACAATCTATTCGAATACTAATTTCTAAACTGATACTCAATAAATTCTCAACATATATAATTTTTTTTTTTTTGCAGTTTTATAATAAAGGGGGACAAACAAAACTATCTTTAATATTTTGTTATTTTTTTTTATTTTTATCTAGCAACTCATCTTTTCATCTTGTTTTATGATATTGTGTTGTTTTACTACGAGTAATTTCCCTTCAGACATATTAAAATTTCACAAAGTTTGAAATCAATCGCAAAATACAATTGTATATGAGTTTTTAATTTTCAAAAAGATGATAATCACGATTACAGTTAAAAATGGTTACTAATTTAAAATACTTTCACTGCGTACATTGCGTAAATTTACTTCACAATAGAAGAGAAAAGCAACATCTACATCCAGGTCATTCTTTACACAGCTCTTACGCACATTGTATATAATTTGTAATTTGAAAACGGTGTATGTTGAAAAATTCTGTTTAAACTTCCTCCATATATTCTGATCCTTTTTAATTTTTGCAATCCAATTTTTATTTTAAAGGTCGTCGAATGTGTGTTACGTATGTACATGTTTTATTTTATTAAAAATTGTTTATTAAAAATTGCATTAAACAAAAACAAAACAAAAGAAACAAACGAACGAACGCTTAACAATTTTGCTGAGATGCCTTAAGTAACTGAAACATAGGGATGAAATTATGAAAAGTTTTTTTTTTAACTATTGTTATTTTGTATATTTTTGCAGGAATTGATTTATAAATAAAGATTATATATATATATATATATACTATTCTTTTTTTCAAAACAAGTATATACAAATTCGTATGAATGAAAGAGATAAAAGATAGGGATAATTATTAAAAAAGAAAAAATCGCAAAGAGTTCAGTTATTCAATAAAATTAATGACCTGAAGATGTCGTTTATCGATAAATTGATATATGAAAATTTATTGTCATTAGATTTTACTGTAATCAAATCAAATGGAATTCATCCGGGGTAAAAACAAAAAACGAATTTATTCTTATTTTGTTAAAATTGTTTATGGATTGTATAAAAAGTCAAAACTATACCGTAATTTTGATAAAATATTTGACAACTATAATATTAATAATATTTATTTGGAAGTATATAGGGAAATATGGTAAAAGTTGAGAAATTATAAGATTAAAATTGAGTTTATTTTAAAGTTGTCCCATAATATTGAGTAAAGGTTTTTTTTAATTTTATTTTAATTTAATAACTGCTAATAAAAATAAACATTTTAGTACTTTAATTTTTTAGCACATTTTCAAAAAATTTTGTAAAAATGTGCCTATATAGCTTCACTCTGTCCGTCCGTCCGTCCGTATGTTTACAAAAACTTTTACACCGTTTGAAATAGAGAAAAGAAATTTTATGGGTGTAGTTTTTGCAAAAAAAATAATTTCGTAGAAGAATTTTTTTCTGTAGCCCCACCTGTTACGGCTACAGCCCCACAAAGTTGGAAAAAGCCCTAAATTTAAATTGTTATAACAAGAGTTCTGTTACATATATTTTCAATCTGAAAACGGCAAATGATAGCTGGTTTCATAAACTTTATAAATTTTTACAAGGCAAATGTTTAGGGAGAAGTTAGATACTCAGAAATTAGTAGGAGTCAGTTAACAAAATTTTTTTGTCAAGCCCCCTGTTTAGGAGCTATAAGGGCCCGAAAATTGAAATTATGCTATTTTTAAGCACCTGTAACTTAATACCTGTCCAATTTTTTTTTTTGTTAATATACAAAATTTAAAGGTCCAACATTATATTTTAACATATGTTAAAGGTTTTCCTTAAATTTAAAAGGGGTTCCTTAAATTGAAGAAAGTGTCTCTCAGTCTTACCAATTTTAGCTTAGATAATAAAATTCTAAGTAAGATTCCAAATTTTTGTGTAATTCACAATTTAATTCCTAGAACCTAAAAACTTAGAGGATGAGGGGGGGGGGGAGTTGAAGTTAGATTCTTGAGAAATTTGGCAGCCTTCCCCATTGAAGGGCTATAACAACTTTTAAATAAAAAATTTACTGTTAGCAGTAAATTTTATAAGTCAGTAGTAACTATTTCCAAGTAAATATTTCCAAAGTTAAACTCAGTATGTAATACAATATAATTTTGAAAATGTGCTTTTTTAAAAACCCTTGGTTTTTTTCATCACTTGTTTTCATTTAGTTAAAAATTGGAACGATTAACAATGAACAAAAGGTATTTAAATTTGACAGGACTTGTTTAAGTAGTGTAGTTTATTTATTTACTTATTTATTAATAAATCAATATCTTTACTTAAAAAATCAGTATTTTTACTTAGTTATTACCTTCTCGCCCTTAATGTTGTGTTCTCCATTTTTATTACAAATTACAATTTTAATTTGAATTTTAAATTTTTCAGTTTATAAAATCATTAGTTCCTGAGGAATAATTTTTAGCTAACTAATCGGAATTATAATCTTCCAGGAAATTTTTTGAGGCATGTTCGGTGAAGGACTTTTGTCCGTCTTTGTGTATATTATGTATGAAAACTTATTCAAATGGCATGGCATGTACGCGTAACTGCATATTCAACTGTGTGATCATTGCTAAAGTAATATATGGATATATCGCCAAAACTATTGGCCCTACAGACCGACTACAAACCTTTAAATTAGCTTATAACTAATGAAAATAGGGTTTAAGGTTTCACGCACTAACTCAAAATAAAAATTTTTGTTTACGAAATTATATAGATTATCCTTCATTAAGAATTATAGAACCCTTTAAATTATTATCATCTGAAAAGTTATTCATTTAAACAAATGCTAAAAGTTTGAATTTTCCAAATTGATAAAAATACTCAAATATATTCCAAGTTTACCCTATATAAACATACCAACTAAATTATAAGGAAATCCAATAGAAAAAATGTTTGAACACATCATTACTATTTTGAATGTTAAGTAAAATTAAATTGTTGTAAAGCACTTTTCCTCTTTATTTTAGTTTAATAATTTATTTTTCTAAAATATTAGTTTTTTTCGACTTTCCTATACAAAATTTTGCAATTGAAATCACTTAAAATGTTATAATATGTTAAAATATAAAATTTAGTTCAAAAAACCTCCCCTAATCCTATAGTACATATATTATTTTTATAATATATATATATATATTATAATACATTTAAAATTATGAAAAGTGCAAACAAATCAATGAATTGATATATTCATACATACATATGTATTTATATACTTTTACTATACAAATCAGTTAAGTTATTAAAAATCCTCAAACTCTCTCTACACTTCATATAAAATAATGGAATTAATGCACGTTCGTGTGCGGTATATATTTACAATCGATTGTAAAATATCCTTGACTGAAACCGTTACATCGTTTAGAATCAATCTACATACATATATATATGTAATAAATTTTTAAAAATATTGACAGGAACCAGAAATTGATTTTAGTCAAAAAAAAAAATATTTCAAGGAAAACAAGTTGCTGATAAATTTGTCCCTTGTTTTATATGCCCTATATGTACAACTATATATTTACTACTGTAATATATTTTGATATCATTTAATAGATTATATTATAATTGTTAATTTTGTTTTTGTTTTTTTTTTTTTCTTTTTTCGTAAACTGATATCCTTTATTTTTCTCATCCAGGATATTCATAAATTGCAATTGAACTGTAATGCATATTAGTTAGAAAGTTATATTTTTTCCCATAAATCTTTGAATATTGTAATCATGTTAAAATTACAAAAATCCTTTGATGAATGAAATAAAATCGAAATTGATTTTTCCGATTCTCAGTTTGCGATAATCATAACCAAAAAAACAAAACAAATATCGAAAATATATTGAATTGTTTTTTTTTTTCTCCTGTAAATGGAATTAGAATCCAAGTATTAAGGAAATTAATATAATTTTATACCGTTACGGAAATAAAATTCATCCATAACCAATTATTAGAGTTTGTGCAATACAAAAATAAAGGAAACAACTAAACTTGCATAAAAGATCTGATGAAAAACTTTAGAGATTTTATGTTTAGTATATTTTCAAAAAAAATTTTGAGAAAATGTTACTATATGCAGTTGTTATTATGGACGTCTGTTTGTTTGGGTGCTTAAAAAAGGTAAGGCCTAAACCATTTGGAATAAAGCAGTAAAATTTGTACGGATATGTGGATACCGAAAAAAAAAATTATTTTACGGAATATATGCTTTCGTATCTGCAGCCCTCTCAAAGTTCGGAAAAGTTCTATATTTTAATTGTTAACAAATGTAAGTTATATAAGGTCTGAAATATTCAGTCTGAAAACATCAAGCCATAGCAATTTTTAGAATCAATGTTTATAAAATTGCAATTATAAATGTATAACAAATATATAAGGTACGGCATACGGTACTTAAATTTACCGTTATGCTAAATTTTAACTCCTTATATCTTTCAAAATGTTTAACCTAGAAACGCTAAATTAAAAATAGTAGGAGTAGACCTTCGGAAATAGATATGAGTCTTTTAAGAAAATTGATAAACATCTTTAAGCCCTCTCTTTTGGGTAGGACCTGTAAAATGTCCAACTCAGACAATTATTTTAATTTTTAAAAACATGATTAGCAATAAACTAAAATTAAAACTTCGTTATTATATTTCAATATGCGTTAATATTTTTTTCTCAATTATAAGGGGCTTCCCTGACTGATATGTCAGTTGATTTTGTACAATTGTTTCTAATACTAAAAAAAAATTTTAAGAAAGTTCTCATAAAATTTTAATAAATTTATTTTGCAACTCTTTACTCAAAACCAATAATGAAAAATTCTTTAATTTTTTGAAATGTGCTTTTTTAAAAACCTTTGGTTTTTTACATTACTTGTTTTTTAATTTATTGAATATTGCAATAAAATAATATAAGATAAGAATGATGTCGTGTGCTGTTTACGTGTTCCGATAAATGTTTTTTTTTTTTATTTTTTATTTAAAAATTAAAGGTACCTAGGTCTAGGTATTATGTGAAAATTTTTATTTATAAACTATATATGAATTTAAGAATCAGTAATGAGGGACAAATTTATTGGAAATTCAATAACAGTACAGTGATAAAGAAACAACCCGAAGTTTTAAAAATTTTGGAAAAAATAAGAAAATTTCTCATCATTTGATTAAAATCAAATTGGGTATAAAATAAATTTTAAGTTCAAAGTAGAAATTTCGTTTGTTTTTTGTACTAATAATTTAAAAAGACATTGGGTCTTTGGATCTCGGTGGGTCAATGGGTAAGCATTTGGCATACCAAATAATTTTTCTTTGCAAATCGCCATGGTGACCAAATATAATTTAAAATATACAAATATATAATATAAACACGCTAAATAATATTACTTATAAATTGATAGCAAGTATTGAAAGTAGGTGCACAACGAGCCGCAAAGCCTTCGTGCTAGGATGGCACATGTTATACCCCATATCAAAACAACAACAACAAAAACATTAATAAAACATACATTACATATTCTATACATTTACAAATGTAATACCTTTTTCGCTATAGTTTGTTTGCTGGGAAAATGTTAGCTAATCTCTTTGCACCTGGGAAAATGTTAGATAATCTAAAATAATTTTAAAATCTATTATTTTGAAAAAAAGTTAGCGACAGTTTGCACAGTTTGCAAAAAGCATGAGTTTTAAAAGGTTCTACTGGACTTTACATATGATTATTTCAAATACAAACAGATAGCAGTGCCGGATATAATGCTAGGGTAGGATGGATTGTATAAGCTTTGTTTCTTGCATAAAATGTTTTGTATTGTAAATTTTATAAAGACTATTAATACTACTTATAAAGTCTGATTATTTATATGGAAGACATATCGTTCCCCTTGTCAATTTTGCATATTTGCAAAGTTGTGCTTTCTTTTGGAAAAAAAAAATAGTCAGACCAAATTTCAATAAAATCAGTTGAGATTACTCGACAATGTGCAAAAATTTGAACTCATTTCGACGGTTAGAACACGAGATTTCTCGAAAAGTCTGGTGTTATTATTGACAAAGAAAGTATTCATACCAAATTTTATCAAAATCGCTAGAAATTCAAGCGATTACTCGCACACTGTAGTCACAGATACATACACACACGCGCACACATCAAAATATATCGCATGAAGACTGCAATGAAAATTTTCATATTCCTATAGTTTTTAATGATATCATCCATTTCTTCTTGCTTGTTGTATAAAGATAGATTATTGATAAAATTCTAAAAAAAAAACGAGGAAGAGTGTACTAGAGCAGACTGTATCAACTCTGGGATACCCGTATGACCGTAGTATCGACATTAATTATCATCGTAGTTGTATCATCCAGTTAATTACTTTTGACAAAATTTGTAATGCTTAACTTATTAGGCTTTCCGTTATGTACAAAAGAAAATATAAGTTGAAAGGCAGCTCTTCAAACCTCTTACATTACATCAACTTTACTTTATTCAGATGTTGGCCATTAAAGCTAATTAATATTGACATAGAGCAATGCTCATATAAAACAAGTGATGAAAAAAAACCAAGGGTTTTTAAAAAAGCACATTTTCAAAATTATATTGTATTACATACTGAATTTAACTTTTGAAATATTTACTTGGAAATAGTTACTGCTTATTTATAAAATTTACTGCTAACAGTATAGTTTTTATTTTAAAGTTGTTATAGCCCTTCAATGGGGAAGGTTGCCAAGTTTCTCAAGTCTCTAACTAACAGTATAGTTTTTATTTTAAAGTTGTTATAGCCCTTCAATGGGGAAGGTTGCCAAGTTTCTCAAGTCTCTAACTTCAACTCATCCCCCCCCCCCTCATCATCTAGTTTTTTAGGTTCTAGGAATTAAATTGTGAATTACACAAAAATTTGGAATTTTACTTAGAATTTTATTATCTAAGCAAAAATGGGTAAAACTAAGAGACACTTTCTTCAATTTAAGGAACCCCTTTTAAATTTAAGAAAAACCTTTAACATATGTTAAAATATAATGTTGGACCTTTAAATTTTGTATATTAATAAAAGAAAAATTGGACAGGTATTCAAGTTACAGGTGCTTAAAAACAGCATAATTTCAATTTTCGGGCCCTTATAGCTCCTAAATAGGGGGCTTGACAAAAAAATTTGGTTAACTAACTCCTACTATTTTTTTAGGATCTAACTTCTCCCAAAATTTCAAGATCCTAGCTTGAACCGTTTAGAAGATATGTGGGGCCAAAAATTTTGCAAAAATTGAGTTTTATATAATGGTGAATTTTGGTACCGTATGGCAACCCTATACATTTAAGCAACATATTTTTGTAAAGCCTATAAAAACAGCTCTCTAACACCGTTTTTCGATTGAAAATAAACCTAACACAACTTTTGTTATACCAATTTAAATATAGGGCTTTTTTGGAATTTTCAGGGGCTGTAACTTCGTCACCCTTCAAAATTAAAAAAAACCTTTGACACATGTTGAAATATAATTATAGAGCTTTGAATTTTGTCTATCACTAAAAAAAAATTTGGACAGGTATTCAAGTTACAGGTGTTTTAAAATAGCAAAATTTCAATTTTCGAGCCCTTATAGCTCCTAAATAGGGGGCTTGACAAAAAAATTTTGTTAACCGAATCCTACTAATTTCTGAGTATCTAACTCCACCCAAAATTTCAAGACCCTAGCTTGAACCGTTCAGAAGATATGTGTGACCAAAAATTTTGCGAAAATTGAGTTTTGCGTAATGTTAAATTTTAGTACCGTATGGCAACCCTAAACATTTGCCTTGTAAAAATTTATAAAGTTTATTAAACCAGCTATCATTTGCCGTTTTTAGATTGAAAATATATGTAACAGAACTCTTGTTATAACAATTTAAATATAGGGCTTTTTCCAACTTTGGGGGGCTGTAGCCCCGTAACAGGTGGGGCTACAGAAAAAAATTCTTCTACGAAATTATTTTTTTTGCAAAAACTACCCATGGTTAAAATTTCTTTTCTCTATTTCAAACGATGTAAAAGTTTTTGTAAACATACGGACGGTCGGACGGACGGACGGACGGACAGAGTGAAGCTATATAGGCACATTTTTACAAAATTTTTTGAAAATGTGCTAAAAAGAAGCTGTATGGCAACTACTCGAAACCGCTGCGCTACCCTAAAGTTTACACAAATTATGGCCATAAAATCAAACTATTTTGGCAAAATTTCAGACAACCAGGTTCAATAGGTATAGAGTAATGCTAAAAAAGAGTTCAAGTACTCGAACCCGTGGAGCAAACTGGCTGAATTTCAATAGTGACGGCGGTTCTTGCCTACAAACGAATTTGTGAAAATTTACACTAACAAATTACTAACCAAATAAAAACCATTGACAAATTAGTAAATCTTATAATATGAAACGTTTTTTTTCTATATTTATTATAAAAGTTAAATATATTTTAAATATTATTTTTTATCACATTCTTTAATAAATCATTTTTAGTAATTATAGATTTATAATCTTAAATATGTATTTGAATTTATCTATATATATTGTATACAATTATAAAGCCCATAATTATCTAAAGACCGTCTTCATAAAAAAAATTTTTACAAAAACTCATAAATTAAATTATAGTTTTATTATAATAAAACGAGGAAGATTATAGTTGCCCTTGTCAACTTTTAGATACCCGTGCATACCCACTATGAAGTATAAAATAAACCGTAATTTACTTCCCTTATACATTTAACTCATTATCCCATAATTTTGACGTAAACAAAAAAAAAAAACAAATTAAAAAAAGTCACAAAAAAAATAACAAAATTTTCATTCATTGTTCCATAACTTTAGCTTAAAAAAAAAAAAAACAAAAAAACAAAAACAAAAAAACAAAAAAAAAAAAAAATTGGCCCACCCTAAAAGTCCGATGGTCCGAGTGATGTCCAAGTAACTTGCCCTGTTACTTTACCTGCCCAATTTTAATTTTAACCTTGTAGCTTCATTAGATTCACAGCAGCCCCCCAAAATTAGTTTTGAAGAAATTCATATTGGTGCAAAGAAGTTGTATGGCAGCCCCCCGAAAATGGGGTCCTAACATTTTGAAACTTCATATAAGTGCCGGAGTCATTATAAAACTAACCGTGTGTAATTTTCATCCCCGTAGTATAATTAGTTTTGAAGAAATTCATATTGGTGCAAAAAAGTTGTATGGCAGCTCCCCGAAACATTGGTCCGATTCTAACCAAAAACAATAAGGAACCTAGAAATTGTCTAAAAATGACTTTTTGTGAATTTCAAGACTCTAGACCTTTTGGTTTTTGAGTTATCGTGCTGACACACGGACGGACGGACGGACATACACACATAGCTAGATCGACTCATTTTTTGATTCTGAGCCGATACGTACCCTCGACACTATATCTAGCTCGTCTAGATCGATGCGTTACAAACGGAGGAGCAATTTTAATATACCAGATGTCATATATGTATGCACGGGTATAATGAATCAAAACTATTATATGATTATCGAATTGTGCATGACTCATTCTTCAAAAAAAACCCAAACAAAATAAAATAACTTACTCTTTATATTTTCTTAATTTAAAACTTTCAAATACAAAAACCTACCTCATATTTTTATAATTTATAATATAGTTTCTTACGATACCGTTATGCCGCTTAATAATCTTCTTTCTCATATTTTCTTTATATTTTACTCTCTATATATTTCTTATAATACTTTAAATAAAATCAACTTTCATATCTTTATTTCCATATAAATTATAAATTTTTTTTTTTTTTTTTTTGGATTAGTAAGAAACAGAAAGGTTAAAAGAAAGAGACAAAAAAAAAATAATATATAAGTTTTAAATAATCTACCATTATGATAATAATAACGGATTATCATTCAGGAAAAATGGAAAACTTTGCTACTGAAGAACTTTAAAAACTAAACAAAAACAACAATTTCAAATATATCCACAATGTATTAAAATATATATGTATATGTACATATATACATATATACAAATCTTAAAATAGCGGAATAGTATTGGATATTATAACGGAACAAAAGTACAAATACATATTTGGTATAACGGGAAATTATTTTTCGTGATTATGTATAAAACACGTTTGAGTTTTTCATTAGATAAAAAATTTTTTTTTTTTTTGAAAATATTACAAAATAATCTTCAAAAACAAATAAGTTTGAATAATAATATATTAATATAAGTTAGAAAGAGATAACAAATCTATTTAATAGTAGAAAAATAAAAAAGTTTGAAAAAACAAAAATAAAAACAAATTTTTTTCTTATTATTACTGTAATTTTGAGTGAAAATAACAAAATTTCATGTGCAATCCGATAGTTTATTTAACCGAAAAGAAACTATTATCACTTTTATAAATTTTTTTCTTTTTGTTTTTTATTTTTTTCTAAAAACAAACAAACAAAAGAAATAAAAATAAATAGACTTTCCTTTCCGCCATTTTATAAAATAAAATTTTCTAACATTTTAAATAATAACAGTTAAACTTGTAAAAATATTTTTGATTTTTATTTCTTATTTTTGTTTTTTTTTTTTGTTTTTTTTTTTTTTTGTAGCACTGTTAATAATACAGTTATTCATATTCATATACGAATGATATGTATCTCTGCACAATTATATACACATTGGATATTTTTGAATCCTCAACTTTTCCTGAAATGGTTATAGATTTGTGCAACTAACACATTACTATACTACATTACTATATGTAAAACTTATTGAATAGAAAGAGATAGCGATATAAGATTATTTCTTAAAAGTTTGTAAACATGTTTTGTAAATTGTAATATTCTAAAAAAAATTATTCGAAACTATATTGTATCTACAAATTTCTAAACAAAAATTTAGAAAAATAAGAATATTCAGAAAAATTAAAGTAAGTATATGAGGACCTATGAAATGTAAAGTTTTTCAGAATATACAATAGATTGAAAATCGTATACTGTGCGGTTTTGTAATTTTAATAAAACTTTTTCCTTGAAATATCGAAATTTCTGTATATGGGTTTGAATGAAGAATTAAATAAAATTGTAAAAAGGCGAAAAGGCGCTACCTATTTCGAAAAAAACAAAATTATTTTAAGATAAAAAATTAAGAAAATAAATATAAAAATAAAAACAAATAAAATAAAATATTCATTTTAACATCACTGATGAATGCAAACAAAAATATTATCATTTATATGGTTAAATTAGAATTTTAAATTGACAGAGTGTTTTTGTTTCCTCGCACTTCCATAATTAAGGAATATGGAATTATGAATAATGTAATTATGATATTTGAAACACCTACAAAATTGTATTAAATTTTGACAGACATTCTGAAATTGAATTTCGTTTGGCTTTTAACGTTATTACTTATATTTCCCCAGCTCTCCGTACTCAAAATACATAATGGAATTCATAAATACTAGTTTTTCTAACTGCTAACGGCTAAGCATCAGGAATGAAGAAGGAAGTATAACAATTTGAATGAACAGGACATTGATTAGGATATTTTTTAAATACTAATTCAATAAGAGAAGGAAACTTAAAATAGATGTATCATTAGATTTATACCAAACAAAAGATAACTTGTTATCAGATTTATTGAACTAGAAAAAAACAATAGAACTTTATCAAAATTTATGACATTAAGTGCTAAGTACGAAAAATAAGTTGAGTAAATAGTCATAATCCCTATATAATAGCGTATATAACACCTATTACTGTATCTGTATGAAATGAGATCAAACAGTATACACTTAATTTCTTATTATGCTTATGACGCTGAGAGCGGAAAGCGAAGTAGATCAAGTTTCTTAATAGAATCAGAATCGAAAAGTCAATCGATCTAGCTATGTCTTTAGACGTTCATCAGTGGGTCTAAACCATAACTCAACTAGACGAAAAGTCCAAGTAGGAGAATTCTCAAATTTTTGAAATTTTGACAAATTCGATATTATACAATAGCAGTCCTTTATATTAGATTCAAACTACCACCATAGCTCTATAATGGAAAAAATCATAGACCAAAAGCTATTGAAATACCTGGATCATAAAGGTTTGCTTCTACTCTGAATTAGTATTTTTGGGCTGGTATTCCTAAATCAGCCCTGAGGTATCTCGATAAAGTGCAAAACAGAGCTATTCGTCTTATAAATGATCCTATTGTTACCTCAACCTTCTCTCCACTTAGCTATAGGCGCACAGTCTGGTCACTTTCCCTGTTTTATAGATACTTAGCGGGGACGAAACCTTGCTCTAAAGAAATAAAACTATTATTGCCTCCGCTCAAATTTTTCCAACGAAAAAACAAGGAGTGCAACGGATGTCGAATTGTTAAGATGACGTAACACGGCTCATCGAAATTTGTTTCTTATGCGCATATCGAGACTATGGAACCATATATTCCGTCAAATGTGTTCCCTAAAGTTTATAGTTCGTAGGTGTACGACTTAATTAAATTTAAGAAGAATGTTAACATCTTTCTCCTTAATATCCCTCCAAATTTTCCCCCATCCTACATATACAAAAAATCCCAAACCTCCTCATAATCCCAAAATCCTTCTATATATGCCTTCCTTCTTCTAAATTCCTACTTTCTAAATTCTGGTTCAAAAAGTGTGTGGTTGTTGTGGGTTAAAGTCGCACACTTCGTTTCTTTGGGTAATACTGCTTTAAACACATTCAATGGGTAGCTCTCACGCGTTCCATTCCCTCGTAAAAAAAATAAAAAAAAAAAACAAAAAAAAAATAGCATAATATCTAATGAATGATGCTGAATATCTGAAATTTTGTCAAAAATAGTCAACCGGATGATAAAATGTTTATATTACGTTCATGTGGATATCCTAGAGTTACCAAATTTTACAATACACTTATACTCCTGTATAACATTTGCATGGAGCCGCATAATTTACATTAAAAACCATATAATATAAAATCACCCTGTATTTTGTATTTAAATAAGAAAATATGAGGAAATAATAACTTTATTGCAAGTGAATGAATAAAAATATAACATTAGGATATATTAGGATGAAAATATTTTCTAATATAAAATAATAACAGTAAAAAACAACAAAAAATAAAAAAAAAATTTAGGAAAATATGAAAATAGAAAATCTATTATAAATTTGAAAAGTTTTTGTTTACGCACAAACAACAAAAGGAAATTTTAAAATTCATCCATGTATAAAACAAAATATCTGAAGTTAAAGTTCTTTTTCTCAGAATTTATTGTTTTTTTTTTTATAATTTTTTACAAACTTTAAAATTCCCAGTTTTAAAAACTATTTAATCAAGCCCAGAAATTTTAAAAACTATTTAATCAAAAATTTGGGGGCTTTAATTTTAATCCAGAACACAGGTAAAATATATCATTATCAACTCTTGCAGATATGTGGTATCCTGTGGTCAAATGATATCAAAATTTTATCTGTGCCCAAGTGTTTATTAATGTAAAAATTATATAAAAACGAGGAAGAGTATAGTATGTCCGTAATATAAACATTATACCATCTGGTCAATTACTTTTGACAAAATTTTAAATACACATCTCATTAGGTTTCCAAAGAAAATATAAGTTGAAAGGCAGCTCTTCAAACCTCATCCACTACACCCACTATATTTTATTCAAACGTTGGCCATTAAGGTTAACAAGTGCTGATAAAATTTCAAACATCCAGCTTCTATTTATAGTAGATACGAGTTGCTACACAACGAATGGTACTGCACATATGTTAAAATTAGTATTGATCTTAATGAAGTCCACATACCATTTTTACATGAGAGTACATCAAATAACTGATCATTTATAAAACACTATGGGTTCTTTGAAATAGATTTCAATTACTCCAATGTACTCCAATTAAAATTAAAAATTAAAATAATTCGCACATTACAAAAATAAAGAGGAAAAGATGAAGAGAGGGTGAAAATAAAATTACGTAAAACTCAAGTTCAACCAAAAACAGAAGACACATTAACCACATTAGATTCTTATTAGACCCAAGTTACATAAATAAACTACAAATAAAAATACTATAATTATATATTTTGCGAACCTGTTTGCGAACTAGAGAAATGCTTAGGATTGGAAACGCTATGAAATGGAACTGAAATAAAACTTAAACTACCATAATATAAATTTTTTTAGGAATATGGAAGTCGCCTCAAAACGATACAAACTCGTTTGTTGGAAATTTAGTTATAGAGAGAGGAATGGCCATCCAGGAAAAAACCAGTTTGAATAGGCAAGGCACCTGAATTTTTCAAAACATAACTACAACTGCGTTATATACCGTTTACCATGAAGAGTATGGGTGACGTAGAAATCAAACTATTAAAACAAAAATCAAACATAAAAATACCAGTATTATAAAAAAATTATTGTAAATACCAATTAAAGCTAGAAATTCCATTACCAGTATTACAGGCATCAATCGAATGCCGAAATACTGAAAGATTTTGGTATTGGAATCCCTAATTGAAGCTGATTTATTTTGCTACGAAAACAAACACCGAATTTTTCAACCAATCCTACAACGTATTTTGATAGAAATAAGAAAAGGACAAAGCATCTTATTTCTAATAACCTTCATCTCTTAAGAATGCTTCCCTATTCCTTTATATCCTTTTCATATCCTTATCTTTGAAATCAAACTTTAAGTTTGCATCATATGACCCATCCTAAAATTGGTAATAAAAGGGGCGGCTTTTAATACCTCTTACTTATTGTCTAACAGCACACAAATGAATTTTGTACAGCTACAACGGGTTGACTTTTGAAATTTTCCATTGACCCCTTTAAAAAACCAAAATATAAGGAACTGTCGCATATGTTTAGTAAGCAAATGTTCCCTAAACTTACCGCAATCTTCGTACGAAATAAAAAACACTTAAGAAATCCTCTGCTATGATAACACTTGCATTTACATTAGTTTACATTTCCTGAATTTTCAATTAAAAACAATTATTAAATATTTGTACTCACTTTTCTTCTTCTTATTTTTTTTTTTTTTTTTTTAATATATATACATTTTATTTAATTTAAAAAATATCCTTTTTAATAAAAAATCCTTTTTAGTATGTATTATGAAAAAAAAAATCATTGAAAAGGATAATCATAATTTTCTTTACAAATTCTTAATATTTTATACTTTGTATTTTTGGGGCATTTAATATTGTTTTGTCCGCCATTTTATTAAAAATTTGTTTACTTGGAACAACAGAAGAATTCATAAATTTAAAAAAAAAAAAAACAAATCAAATGTTATGTATTTGTATAAGTATATATATATATGATGTATATATATAGATGAAAAGAAAATTTATTTAAAAACGAATAAAAGTGGAATTTTAATGAGAAAATCCGCCAGGATAATGGTTATATTTTTTTGTTTTTGTATTTTGTAACTCTTCTTAAAGGACCTAATCAGTTTGAAGTAATTTAGTGGAAAATGAAGATTTTTTTTCTTGTTATTGTTATTATTATTTCTTTTGCTATTATCTTGAGCTGTTTCATTTTTAAACAAACGGTTTTTTTTTGTTGTTGTTATTCATTCCTTATGCTCTATTGGCGAGCAGATCTCCTCATTTTTATTTAATTTTTTTCATCTTCTTAGTTTTCAGATGTTATAGTTAAAACGTTATCCTTGAATAAAGATCACTTTGTCTTGCCTTAAAGTTTTTTTTTTTAAAACGTATGGACGTAGATTAAAGTGTATATCAAATTTGAAATTACGTTAGTGACGCACTAAAGAATGAGGGCGGAGTATATATATAGACTCAAAGGTATGAAAATGAATTAGAATCGAAAAGTAAATGAAACTAGATATGTGACTCCGTCTAGCCGTCCAAACGATAGCCCAAATTGAACTCAATTGGAGAATCCTAGCTTCTAGGATTTTTACAAATTCAAATTAGTACAAAATCATTTTTATACAACTGCCATCTATTGTTATTGAATTCTGGACAGTTTTATCATACGGTTCGAGGAGGTGCTATACTAATTCTTTTTTATACTTGTACGACGATGTATAGGTTAAAGGGTATTGTAAACTTGTTGTTACTTTTGTGACGCAGAGAAGGAAGGGGATCTGATCAGAATCAAATAGTAAATCAATCAAAATATATATGCCCGTTCGTCCGTTCGTCTACACGATAACTTAAGGAGCAAGAAATCTGAAATTTCACGAATCTGTTTTTATGAAATAGCCCTCTATTGTTGTTGAATTCTAGCTAGATAACTCAACGCCTTCGAGAAGCTGCCATACAATTTATTTTTTTTTAAATAAAAATAACTCTAAGGTTCCTGCGTGTATCCCATAATTGACACAATCTATTCTACACTTTTCCTCGTTTTATTACAATTCGCGCAATTTTTTTTCTTGAACTTTTAATTTCATTTTTGTTGCTGTTGTTTTTGTTTTTTTGAAGGAATTCCCGTTAAAAAAAAAACAAAAAAGGAAAAATAGAAAAAGTTTAGGTTTAAAGGAAAAATTGAAGGAAAAAAAAATTTACAAATTACTTGTAATTTTTAACCCAAAGAATATATATATATATATAAAAGTATAACGTTTAAAAAAATTTCAATTTAAAAAACTTATTAATCAAACACGAAAGTTGTTGTGTTTTTTCTTCTAACCGGGGAAGAATTGGATGAACCGTGGACGTTTTTAAATGTGCGCAGGAGGTTATGAAAATGTTAAATGGAAATTATAGGTGCACAAAAATTTAATTGAAAAATTTTTCATGGTCATACAATTATTGGTAGAGGGTGATGACTTAAATGGCGGTCTTTCTCAACTAAAAAAAAATCAAACACTATTTATGTACTTGTATAATTTTGAATTTCAGATCAAAATTCATTTGAAAGGTTAAAGCCCGAAAATAAAATTGTGTTAATTAATCATTAATGTGTTTTTGGGGATACAATTATATTAAAAATTATAACAACCATCCTGAAAGTTTCTATACTTTTCACATTCTTATACCTCTGTCATTATACTGGGACAAAGAACGTTGAAATGTAAAAGTGTAATGCTAGAAATTCTTTTTGTTATCTTATTTTTTTCTAAACACTAACCAAACTCTAGGAAATGTTTTTTTAATAACAAAAATTGATTTAGGGAAGAATAATACGAAGGAAATTAAGCAATAAGAAGCTACGGCGTAGGTTTAATGGAATTGAAAACGAACCTTTACAGTTTCTTTTTCAAAGTTGCAAACTCTAAAATGAATTATTCCTATCGGAAATGATGCTCTGTAGAGAAGAAAATCATTTTCGGTAGAGCATAATTTTGTGGTTCTTGCAATGTATAAATTTTCATAATCAGTTTTAACGCAGTCAGAGGTGTGCTTCAACATTCCAATGAGCTCTAAAAAAAAAGGTCTCGGATTCAAACCCAAGTCAGATCACATCTAAGAAAAAAAAATAGATTAAAAATATATCATAATAGCTTATATAATAATATAAAATAAATTTAAATGCAGATTCACTTACTTATCACATTGTATGTGATAGGGAATTGTACTTAAAAAAATAAATAAATAAATTTTTATTAACCATTTACTAAAATTATTTCATAATAAAAGGACAGTCTCTGATTCCAAATGTAATAGACCCTGCGATATGTCTTACTTGCAAGCATCTATCACTAAACAACAGCAACAAACTAACAAGATAACACTGAAAATAGAAGAATTATGGACAAACCTGAATTTAAAATTAGCAATTTTGAACTTCTGTACAATTAAAACTTTTAGTTATACACTCCCTTAACATTGATTGTATATATTTATAAAAAATTTTTGAAAAACAACAAAAATTTTGAAAATTAATCCAACAAAAATGCCTTCAATCTGTTTGACATAACCTTTTTCAGAAAAAAAAACTTTTTTCATTCAAAATACGCCTTTTTATAGAAAAATAGAAAAAGATTTGATTTCTAACACCCTCTGTTACCATTTAATCAAAGATTATAATGTTTTATATTTTCTACATGATTAAACACCTCGCGTATTAACTGGAACAAAAACCCCTTCAATTGTAAAATATTTCAAAAATTTTCACTAAAAATTTTCCAAAATAAATCAAATAAAAAAAAAAAAAAAAAAATTAATCCCTAGAGATCAACTGAATTCGACCTAATATTTAACCACCATAAACAAGGAATTAATATTGTTATTATTAAATTGTATACTGGTGTTAAATTTCCAAAATTATTAAATAAAATAACTGCATTTCTTTTTTTTTTTTTTTTTCGAAATATTCAAAAGTTAAATAAAATTTTTTTTTTTTTATATTTTTACCTCAAGAATTGTAACTTACAGTTATGAACAAAAATATGACAACAAAAAAATTGTTTTGATTAACTGAATTGGTTTTTTTGCATTATTATGTCATTGATACCATATGCTTATATATTCCTTTTCAACTCGTTTAAGGAGTATAGGGCATTCACCAAGTCAATTTAGACTAGACTTTAGTTTCTTCGATCGTTATATTCACTAAATAATTGATTACTCGGCTGTAGCTATTGCATAAGATTATAAATTCACAAATGATAATTTTGTGCGCCAAATGTTTATTGAACAAAAAATATTTTCACTTAAAGTAAAAAATTTTGATTAAAATAAATGTATTCAGTAAAAGGGATTGTCACAAAATCCCTAAAATCCCCAAAAACAAAATCTTTAAAGACAAATTCTCCAAAATTTTCAATCTAATTTTTTTCGTATAAGAAACGTCAAAATTTTGAAAAAATTTACTATTTTTTATATATAAATGTCAAATTTAAATACTTTTGTAGACTGTAAAAAGTCACCATAAAAAAACTGAAAAAAAAGTATAAATTTGGGGACCATTTCTTATTTTTGCTTTTCCTGTATTCGGAGAGTAGAACTCAAAATAAGGGTTTCTTCTTTTTGTCCAGAGTATTAAATGAGGGGGGATATTTATTACAAGGTTTGCAGACATATTATTTATGTCAAATATTATTTAAGGTTTGATTACAATATTAGGGCTCCAATAATTTGTTTGGTTAGGGTTTGGGGTCAACAACGTGTCTAATACTAAAATACATATAGTTATTAAATGTTTACCTACTTATATAAGTAAACTAATTCAAAATTTTAAAGTTCATCGCAGTATAAAAAAATTTATTTACTTTGGAATTTTGTTTTTAAAAATTTTGTGTTTTCGGGATTTGTCTTGGAGCTTTCGTACCGAAATCCAGTTAATATACAAAGTTTAAAGTTCAAATAATAAAATCCATAGATAAAATGCAAGGTCTTGAGTTGAAATAAAAAAAAATCCTTAGTTAAAGGAAAAGTGAAATATTAAATCCTGATTGAATTATCAAATAAACCCGATAATCGATGGGACTCTGATAGAAGCCAAAAGATTACAGGAAACCATTACTAATATCCAAGTAATTAACAACTTAATGAAAATTATAAATACTCTTTACAGCGTTGAAAAGGACACCAAAAAAAAAAATTGAAGCACACTCAAGGTTTTATTCTCAATTGTTAATCCTTAAAAAGTGCATTAAAATATCCTTGAAAATTTCAATAACAATTCAATTCATTTTTAATCATTTTAATAAATAAAACTTTTTACATAAATTGAAAATTGAAATGAAATACATTAACACATCTTCATACATATGGTGAATTAATTTTTTTCCACATTATAACAGACTAAAAAATTCACCTCAGATTAAAAATATATTATATATATATATTGATAATATCCTTCAAATATTGAATATTAAATATGAATACAATAAATTAAAAAAAAAAATATATTAATTTTTTCTTTAAAAAAAACCTAATTATTAAGGAAGTCCTTACATTTTATATGCATACATGTTCATATATTTAAATATTAATACATACTTATAAATTTTTTATTCTAAAAAAACCCTCCAAAACAAATTATTCAATATATATATTTTTAAGGATATACAGTATATACTGTAGATTTAATGAATAAATACCTAAGGGTTATTATTACTTTTATTAAATTTTATTTTTAAATTTTGCTGATGAGGTAATATATATATATATATATATTATATATATATATAAATATATATATATATCAATCAGTATACCACCTTTATATGAAAGGACCTTCGTTAACATTAAAATCAATATAAAAATTTTTTAATAAAATAGGATTGAAAATAAGTACAAAAAAAACTAACACAAATTTAACACATTTAATGAAAATCCTGAGATTAATGATGGTAAATGGTGGTAGGATTTTACATTTTCTTCTTTTTTTTTTTATTTTTTTTTTTTTTTTGTCGTAAGGTGTTCATAAAACTACACGTGGTATTTTTAAAAATAAAAATGTATATACTCACATATATTACAAACATGAAATATATATGTATATATACAAATATAATATCTATTGTTATTTTAGTTATGAAGGAAATAAAAAGGATATTCTCAAAAGGATAATTACATTCAAGAGAGTTTTAATTTTGAAATGATTTTTTTTTTTTTTTTTTTTTGTGAATTAACGTGTTATTCAATTTTCTTATTTTCTTCTATTTCTTCTTTTTTTTTTTGTAAGTTTTATTCTAATTCCAGAATATAAACAGGGAATTCGAATGAATATTAAATGAATATAATTCGCCAGAATGCACTTGTAGTAGAATTTTATTTAAAAAAAAATTTTTAAGCTCTTAATCACATGTGCACAAAAAAAAAAAAAAAAGGTATTTAAAGGTACATAAATTACACAATGAACATATTAAAAGGGGGTTTTAAAAGAGGGTTTGTTTGGAAATGTACAAAAATTAAAAATCTTAAATTTTATGCGGTGATTGAATACAGTTATTAGGTGAGCTGATGACTGCTTTAAATTGTTAAAAGAAGTATCTCTTGAAAGCTTAACAGAAAGATCGTAGACCCTTTTAAAAAAATCACATTTCTAAAATGACGCCATGTTCCCTCATACATAAACGTAAAATGTAATCTAATTTTCTTAGAATTTTCATATACATTCTTTCTAATTTTCATGAAGCGCCTAGTAATTAATGTTACAGTTGTTATCAGGTGGTAAAACATTATGTTGAAGCTTTCATTTTGTAAATTACAATTCATACAACACGTATTATAGTTACAAGAGTTTAAAAGTATGGAATTTACAGTTACTAAACTCCTAGAGCTACTGCGAGGCGAGCGACACTTAAAAAAGATTAATTAACTCTGGCATATTTTTTAAGGGTTTAACTATCCATTCAAAATTTTAAGTTGCTAATTTAAACAGCTGTGATAAATAATATTATAGATATAAGGGATCAAAAGCAGTAAAAACAGTATTGCAAGAATTAAATTTTAAATAACCGTAAATTAAGATAACATTTGGCACAGCTATGTATTGGCTTCTTTCACACATTTATTAAAAAGCTTATAAGAGCGGTAGTTTCTTAGTGATTCTATAGTGAGCATATAGTGAGCAGTTTTTTCGAACTTTCGGCTTGGCTTTCACTCCGTAACGTATGGTAACGGAACTACAAGAGTGTGAATCGAAAATTTTATTTAGAAAATATAACACTAATAATTTAGGGTTTTTAGTCATGAAAGTAAAGTTTCTTATACTGTACATAGTTTAAATACTTCTAATACAAAGGACATAATTTGTTTGACTTTTCACTATTCCTTCCAATAAAGTCAAAGGAATTAACATGCCGAAATTTTTAAATTTTTACAATAAATCTATTTTCGAATTTTCGAACCCAAGCATCGTCTATTTGTTTCAATAATAAGTGAAATGATTCTAAATTAAGACAGCGTTATTAATAAAGATAGATAGACTGGAATTTAAAAAAAAAAAAATTCAATTGACCTAAAATTTTAACACATGTTCAAATTTTTTAACAAATTTTCGTCCTTTTCCTTGTTTTCTTAAATCAATTTATGTACCTTTTCATTACAATTTATTCTTTACAATATTCTACAATTTCTTTAAATAAAGGATTTTAAAAAAAAGTTTTTACCGGCACTCATACATATATAGTACATAGTAAAAGGAAATAGGGCGTAAAAATTGTTTTCGAGGAGTATTATAAATAAAAAATTTGGTACTAGAAGGATAAGATGTCCTTTTTTAAATATTGTATAGAACAAGTTTACGAAATAAAAAATAAAATGTATAATAGGGGAAATTGTCAAATAAATTATATGACATTTGATATGGGCATAAAATTTTCGTTTCTGCCATGTTATACACGTATATATTTAGTTATATATTTAAATATTAAAATAATTATATACATATTGAAATTGAAATCAAGTTCTTAGTTATTCATTAGACTCTTGTATTTTTTTTAACAATGAATACTAAACAAATTATTAACAAAATGTAAATTTGATGAAAAATATATTAATACTTAAAGTATAATATTGGAATAAAAAATCAACACTTGTATATTGAAAATGTATATTTATAATATTAAATGTAAATTTATATTATAATTATAATATTAATTATATTGTTTTATTTGTTTGAAAGAAATCTGGGTGAAAATAAACCGAAAAGGGTTTAAAAAAAAGTTGTGATATTGTTATATTCGTATATGAGTTCTTGTTTCAAATATATGGTGCAACTTAAGTATTAGGTTTCTGGTATATGAAAAAAGCTGAAGTTAAAATTCAGCATTATTCCAAAAATTAATAAATATCGAAAGAGATTAAAATTGAATTTAATTTTAGTTTTTTATCTGATTTTTTTTTTTTAATAATTAAAAATTTTAAAAACCTTTTATTTAGTTTTTGATTTAGGAGTGTTAAGTCCTGTAATACTACTGGACTTATTATTTGGCGTGGAGTATTACATTGGCTAGACTAATATTAAACGTTATATAATTTTTAGGAAATTTTATGAAAATATCCTGTGAGTTATAAAAATCAATCAAAAATGTTCATCCGTAAAACAATTTTATTTAAATGATACTAAAGAACACTTTAAAACGATTATTTGACTTTATTTTTTTTTTATTAAGATTTCTTATATTTCTTGATTATTTTTCATATTTTTATATTTCGAAAAGGTCAGTCATTCAAAATATTTCGAAATTATTATAAAAATGTTTTTGAAAGGTTCTTCTATAGAACTTGATGACAGACTGAATATTCGTTTGCGTTGCGGTACAAATCGTTATTAATTGATAGAGAAACAAGTGATGAAAAAAAAACCAAGGGTTTTTAAAAAAGCCCATTTTCAAAATAATATAGTGTTTCATACTAAGTATTTTATCGGAATATAATGTTGAAGTTTCAATATTAACGTTTAATTTAGGAAATATATACGTTGGTGACTAAGTTACTGCTTACCTATAATAACAGTAAATTTTTAAGTCCTAGTAGCCCCTCCATGGGGAAGGTTGCCAAATTTCTCAAGGATATAATGCTCACTACTCCCCTTCCCCCAAACTTTTTTAGGTTCTAGGAATTAAATTGTGAATTCCACGAAAATTTGGAATTTTTCTTAGAATTTTACTATTACACTTTCTTCAATTTAAAGAACTCCTTTTAAATTTAAGAAAAACCTTTAACATATGTTAAAATATAATGTTAAACCTTTAAATTTAGTATATTAAGGAAAAAATATTTAAACAGGTATTCAAGTTACAGGTGTTTAAAAATAGCAAAATTTATATTTTCGAACCCTTATAGTTGCAAAACAGGGGACGTGACAAAAAAAATTTGTTAACCGACTTCTACTTATTTCTGAGAATCTCAAAAATTTTAACTTCTACTCCCAAAATTTCAACACCCTAGTTTGGCCCGTTTAGAAGATATGTGTAGCCAAAAATTTTCCAAAAATTGAGTTTTGCATAATTGTAAATTTTAGTTCCGTATGGCAACCCTGTACATTTATTTTTCTTTTTAAAATTTATAAAGTTTATAAAACCAGCTATCTTTTGCCGTTTTCAGATTGAAATACACCTAATAGAACTCTTGTTATACCAATTTGAATATTGGGATTTTCCTAACTTTGAGGTGCTGCAGCTCCCTAACAGGGGCTACAGAAAAAAATTCTTCTACGAAATTATTTTTTTTGTAATACCTACTCGTGGTTAAAATTTCTTTTCTATATTTCAAACGATGTAAAAGTTCTTAGTTAAATTGTTTGCAAAGTTGGACTTAATTCGCTTAAGAAACATAAAAAAATTTTACCAAACGTCAAACCATTTTTCTTTGAAAAAATGAGAAAAAGAACCTCATGACAGCATTTATTGGACAGTAATTAGTTAACAAATAAAACAAATTTTTATCACCAAATTTAAAATTAATTACCCGAAATATTTCAAAAGAAAAATCGAGAGCTTGACAGTTAACAAAGTTCAGGTTTTGATGAACATTTGATGAAACTTTGGTTTTAATCAGATGGAAAGGCTCACCTTCTTTTAGCGATTATAAAATGAGCATACCCGAAAAAAGTTTAATTTTTAGAAAGTAGATGCATAAATGACAAAATACAAAAATTAAATTAAAAAAAATATTAAATTTTAATAATTAGGTATAAAAAAATAAATATAAGTGTTCTTATGTCCATATGTCTTAAATTTGTACGGGTTTAACAACTAAAAAAAAAAAAAAACAAAAAAAAATTCCATAAAATATGTTCAAAAAAAACCTTGTATGGATATTAAGTAAACAAATACCCGTTGACAAATGACAGTTATAAAAACCCTAAAGTGTAATAAATATTATTAAATTTATTTATTTTATATTTTAATGTAATGAAAATTATAATTGAAAGTTAATTCATTAGCATTATATTTGTATTCCTCTTAAACTATATATGCATGTCGTTTATACGACTCACCCCTTTCTGATCATCTATTTGACTCTTTAAAATTTTGTTGCTCTTTGCTAATAACATTATATCATTCCTCATTCTTTTACCTTTTTAATTTAATTCTGTAAAATTGACTTTTAAAAAATTTTACTAACTGTAAATGACACTTTTGAAAACATTTTAAAACTCTTAATTTTGTCATATCATATATAAGTATATTATAAATGGTTTATAACCTAAAAATAAAAATCGGTAAGAACTCATTCTCCAATTCATTTTCTTAATTTTTGTCATCTAATTTAACTTCCCCTCTCATTTTTCCTGATGATATTCTTAATGATTTTAGCACTTTTTTTAGTATTTTAATGATTTATTTAAATTGAATAACTACTATATACTAAAAATGGTAAATGCATATCTACAATTATTACATATATTAAGTACCGTTAATAAAAATTATTTTTTTTTTATTTTTCTAACTTTACAAAATTAAAAATAATCAAAAATTTTTTTAACAAATATATACACATATAAGCAAATATTTAGAGTAAATTCGCCCTAACATCGTTTTAAACTCATCAACATAAAAATTTTAATGTTCACCCCACATCTTAACAAATGTTGTAATTTTTATGTTTTTTTTTATGTTAAAATCCCCTCATTATTTCCCCTCTAGTACTCTTGCAATACATTTCACTGAACACCTTATTTATAACAGTAATACTTTTATTTTTAAAAAATTTAAATTGCATAAGCAAATTACAATTTTCCCTTGCATTAAACGCGTGAATTTTTCTATTTTAAGTTGCGTTTTTTTTTCTTTGACTCTGTGCTATTATATGTGCTATATACGAGTATATTGTGAATTGTTTATGATATTTTATTTTTATGTCATTTTATAACGTTTTTTTTTTGGCAGTTTAAATAGAAAAACATGTCATCACCAAAATGACTTGCAACACATTAATACTTATATGATGTTAAAATAGTTTGAACAACAGGAGAAGATGTAAAAAATATTCGCACAAGAAAATACAAAAAAAAAAAAGAAATTAATAGCATCAGACAGGATGAACCGTTTACTATACAGTAAGATAATGCATTTAAGATTTTAGTTATTCTCTTAACTCTTGAATTTCACCTAACGTAGTATTGGTTATATAAGTATAATACTTAACAAAGCATTAGCGTATAGTGATCTGGGAGATTTCAAATTTTGAAAATCGGAATTAAACAAGGTATTGTGGTTACCGTTAAGCATCTTGAGAATATAACTAAGATGTTAACACTTTAAACGAACTACTTTGAAAACGTACTTTTATATTTTCAAATCTCGCTAATCTGATGAAATTATAATTTTATTTTAAAACCAGGAAGGGTGTATGGTAGAATGTGTCGACTCAAGGATACTTGCATGAAATGAATATCAACATCATCCGGTTAATTACTTTTGGCAAAATTTCAAATACCCAGCTTTATTAGGTATAGAGGAATGCTCATATAAAAACTCGAACCCGTTAAGTAAACGTCTGTGGAACCATATTCTACCAAATGTGTTTCCCAAAGTTGATAATGTATATGTGTATGATTTAGCTAAATTTAAGAAGAACATTAAAATCTTTCTTCTAGATATTCCATCCAATTTTCCTCATCCCTCATAATCCAGAAATCCCAAATAAACTCCACCATAGTGGAACTTCCCTGTAGCCAAACTGTACATTTGTATCCTTCCCAAAGTTTGGCTCCAAAAAGGGTGTAGTTTTGGTGTGTTTAAATCGCACACTACCCAAAGAAACACCGCACAGTTTGGCTTTCGAGCTTTCCATTCCCTCGTAAAAAACATTCCGTCGTGGCTGGATTTCAATTGCGATTACAGTTCTTGCATAAAAATGATTTTGTAAAAATTCCAGAATTCGAGCTCATCAAGTTTTTGAGATATGATTTAAACGGACACACACAGCTAGATCAATTTACTTTGCGATGTTTGTTTAAAGACAAACAAGTGTACAAAGAATTGTCTTACTTGGTGTAACTTAAACTACTAATTAAATTTTCAGAATCATTTTAGTTCAATTTAAAAGAGATTTAAACAGGGTTTTCTTTAAATGCGGGGGCAGCTATCAAACAATCAAAAAATAAAATTCGCAAACTATTCGTGTCGCAATATTTTATTTTATTTTATTAGTTTTTTTTTTATGGTAACCAATTTCTATGATGTGTACATATGTATGTATTTATTATATAAATATGCGAATATATAAAATATAAATAAAGTAGAGATGACTAAATGAAAATAAGAAATCATCCAGGCGTTTTATACATTGTCATGACTCAAAAATTTAATTTAGCTAAAATAGTTATATATGTGATGATGACGATGAAGATTAAATCTGGTCGTAAGTATAAAGAAACGTTTTTTCATCCCAATTCAAAAATATTTCTGGTTATTTTTCGTGTTGTTTTAGGGGTTATAAATACTATTTTTACGGTGATGTTATTGGTATAACTCAAATTTTTATATATATATATATACATTTTTTTTTTTCTTTTACTTTATTTTGACACATATGTCATAATGTCATCATACGTATATATATTAACATTGTGTTTCTCAAACTTATTATTATTATATTATTTCAATAGTAAATTCTTTTGAAATTTTTTGAAAGAAATTGTGCAAAATGTAGATGTTATATAATATAAAAAGTTGAAATTTAAAGTGTCAAATCAAATATATGTGCTCTAAGAAATACAATTGTATGTCAAAATTTGAAGTAAAAGACATTATGGAGATTTTGAATGACAACTAAAATATAATTCTGTATCTAATATCTTAGAACTAATGTCAAGTCAAATGTAGCTGCTACACTCGTTTATATACATTTTCGGAAAAACCGTTTGACGTTCCTTTGACGTTTAAAATTTTGATCTTTTTTTTTAATATCATATATTACAAAAATTTCTGTCAAAGCTAAATTTGTCAGAAGTTTTATTAAAGCAATTTAATTCGTACGTGAAAGTTTTAGCATAATACGAGGTGTTAAACCTTACAAAGCCTTAAGGAAAACTCAGTTAATTTCAACTTTTACTATGCCAAAGTGTATAAGGTAAACTTATCTTGGGTCGTTTGTATTTGTCAGCTTCGGTGGAGTATTTTGAACCTAATCGAACAGAAAAACGAGAGTAAGTTTTTTTGGACTGTTTTAAAATTGATGTTTTAGAATTTATTAACTTCGATATTGATTATGAAGGATTTAAATAATTTGAATAAATAAAATTAAATAAATTGAATACAAAATTATCGAAAAACGTGATGGTTAATGTATATTTAATCAAATTTTTAAATTATTACTTTAATATTAGTAAGAATAACTGGAAGAAATTAATCCGAAAAAAAATATAGATTTGAAAAAATATTTCGGAGTAAAAATAAGGTTAATATATTTGTACAAATCGAACATAGATGAAATCTGGAGTAATTTTTTTTACTCCAGGGTAAACATACTGCACTTCTAAAAACGAAAATCTAAAACCATCTAAAACGAAAACGACATTGTGTATGAGCCAATTAAAAACCGCCTCATAGTTTGAGAATACATGATTAAATATTGCATATTACAAAAAATTATTAACGTGTCATAAAATATTACAGGACCATGTATGCAAGTTAACAGTTTATTTTTTGCCAAAATTTCCACTTTAAAAAAAAAGAAGGTTTTTTTTTTGTTTTGTAATTTTGTTGAAAGTAAAAAAAAAAAAATAAAAAAAAAAATATAATCAAATTAGAAAGAAGGAGTAAACGACTTCCAACGGTATTAATGTCAACACGTATATATTATTATGCATATATACTATACAATTATTTTATTATGTAAGTAAATATATAAGTGGTATAAGTATACGCAGTACTAAGGGTAAGAGTATATCACATTACATTAATTGAATTGATTTGATCACTTAAATAAATTTAATTGAAATTCATATTTTTTAACACCATATTGTTGCATAAAAGACCATAACAATTAAATTATAATATACAAAGTATTAGAGTAAATAGAATATACATACGTATATGAAAGTATTAAAGTAAAAGTAAATTAGTTGATTAGAAAAATTTGAGATCCTCACTGTTTATTATTTATCATTGCAAGAAGGCTATTTAAATAAATTTAACTACAACATGCTTTCAATATTTCCAGGGATTTTATTCGCTAACTCATGAAGTTAGTATACGCTTGATGAATGTTTGAAAGAAAAGGTCTGCCATTGTGGATAAATTATTAAAACCCGAATCTCATATAGAACTGTAAAATCTCTCCCAAGTTCTTGTTTAATTTCATTTACCAACATTTTACATTTAACCGAAGTCTATTTTAAAGTATAAAATATAACCTTAATTCCGAATATTTGTTATATGATTTTTGAAAACTATTGTGTTTCTAACAGTTATACCTTTTTTTTATTTTTTTCTACATCAAAATTTCTCATTAATAATAAGTTATAATAGGGTTTCAAATAAAATTCCAGTTCTCAAAATGCAAAAGCCACAAACTCTAATTGTATTTTTCATTTTCAGAAATTCATAAAATCCAAATACTCCATATCCATATCCCAAACACTAGTAATCTAATCAGCAGATAATCTTAACATAACAAATTTGAAGTCACATAGATCTAAATGTGGAACAACCTTTTGGGTGCGAAAGAACCAATATTTTAAATTCTGCGTGATTAAAATATGTATTAACATATTTTTTTGCATTTTTTTGTCGGTCACAAAATCATGGCTATACGGCTTTAGCAGAACAGATTTGGATTTGTTGTGGGTTGGGATTTTAAAGGTCAACCGTTATAATAACTTGTCTCATATATGAAATTATAATCTATTAATCTCACAAATTTAAAAGATTTGCAAATTAGATTCTAAGCTTTTTATTTCCATTAATATGGCTGGAATGCTAACTTCCGATCACTTCAACCAACCATCAACCATTTAATCAATTGAAATATTTCTATATTTTAATTTTTTATTTATAATTTAATATTTATTATTACAATTTCTAAAAAAGTCGCTGGTGAATTTGATTACTTGACGTTCATTAAGCAAAAGACATTGAAAATACCTAAATTAAACTCTGTTGACCATAAACACATCAATGCTAAACATTAATATAATTATAAAAAATATTTCAAAAAATTAACATTTGTGAATTCATAATCTTATACAATAACTACAGCCGAGTAATCAACAGCTTAGTGAATATAGCGATTGAAAAAACTGAAGCCTAGTCTAAATAGACTTGGTGAATGTCCTACACTCTTTAAAAAAGTGCAAAAGGAATTAAAAAAATAACTTCTAAAATTTAATTACCTATTAAGAGTTCGAATTATATTTAATTTTTTTTTATCATAGATTCATATAAATTATTCTATATTTTATTTTAATTATTTATTAGTTTTAATGTATAAAATAATTCACTTAAACAATGAAACGCTTAAATTAAACTGAAACTTGTGACTTTTTTCGTATTTTAATAATTAACCCCTATTAAACCAAGCAGTTAATCATAATTATTTCTATTAATACTTTTATTAATACTTTTCTGTTCGTCCTAATTAAAGTGACTCAATTCATCTTCAACACTATTCATTAAGCAATGATTATCTTCATCATTTATCAATATCATCAGTAACTATATAATATTTTCTTTAAGTTTCATTTAATTCTTAAATTTTATTTTTAGAAAAGAAATTATTAAACATTAAAATTAAACAAAACTCCATTAACTAGAAACAGTGAAAGAAAGAGATAGACAATAATCAAGTGAAAAAATAAAATTATCTAAAGGCAATAAAAATAACGACAACCCGCAGAATATAAAATAAACGGTATAAAAATAAAATATAATAAAATAAATTAATATATATATATATATTTTTTATATAATAAAAATACCTCAATTGTAAATAAATATACATGTATACAATGACTCAATACAATACAATACAATACAATTTAATAAACATACATATACAATACAATATTTATTAATAAATTTACTTCAATTAAAGTTGATCACCTTAATTGATTTCTCTCTTCTTAACTTAACTGTACTATTGTCATTTCTATTATTATTATTACCGTTATGTGAAGTAATAACAATAAAAAAATTTTTTTCTTTAAATATGGTGGCGATTGTTAATCTAAATTGTTTTTTAATAAGTTAAAGGAAAAAATTTATATAGGTATATATGTAGTTGTTTTATTATTAAATAAATATCAATTAGTTTCATTTATCATGGTCCAAAACTAAAATTCAACTTTGAAAAATGATTATTTTTAGAACTGTGAACATGGGAACATTAAACCAAACGCACCATAACAGTAGCCATTCAAAGGTAAAAGAATATTTATTATTGCAAGTAGGAATACAGTATAGCTTTAGCCACAAAAATTACTAGGTATATTATGTATATATGTTTAAAAATCAAAATATGTAATGTTTGAATAAAAGTACAAGCAATGTCTAGATTAAACGCAAATTTTAGAACGCTGAAAATTTAATTTTTCTTTTATATTTTTAACTTATTAAAATTGAAAGTATCGATAAATTTTCAGATTCAACAGAGCCAAAAGTTTTTGAAGACAAACTGACATAAAATATTTATTGGAAAAATGAGTCCAATGCATAAAATAGAGTTTATAAATATTACTTTGTAATTCAATTTTGCAAGAGAATTCAAAAAACAACTTTTGCTTAAAAACTTGAGTTATTTCATAGTCAAATGTCTACATAGAAGATATTTAGGAGAAAAATTAGACACGAACTTATTTGGAGCCGCTTTGGAGAAGTTGCAAAATGTTTAAAGGCATTTATATCAGAGGGGAAATATTGGTTGAAAGCACATTCCATATTCTGGCAGGTCTCACAGTAAATTCATTTACATAAACTTAAGCTACCTAGGAATTTCAACTGTGTAGAAATGAGCACTTGAGGCCTCCCTGATGTTACGCTGGAATTGTTTAAAGGGAAGCATTATTTATTTAACTTCAAGGGGCAATAAGATATTCAAGATATTTATAAAAAAGCTTCAATATTACGACGATTAGTATGAGTTTAAGCGAAATTAGTCTGGGCAGAAGGTCAACAATTAGGCGTAAGGTGCGATTTGGAATTTTGTCTAGGTAACTTGATAAAGTTTTGATAGCGCTCACATGTCAGAAAGTAGTATGTAGGGCCTAAGATGCAGTATAATTCTGACATGCAAAGCGATTGCAAAGTGGAGTGAGGTAACACTAGCATCATATATAATAGAGCTATCTATGTTACACTTTATCGAGATATCTTAGTTCGGTTTGGGGCGTTCCAGCAAATATTATACTTCATTTTTGATCTAATGCAAGTTTTATAGATTTATAGACCTAAACCTTAAGCCTCGCATTTAGATGTTAAAGCATTCTGCCACAAACACTCAAAAGCTTTAGAAATATCCAAGGCCACAACATCAGATTCACCAGAATGATTAAGGTTGATATTTACCTTCTCGCAAAGGCAAATCATGAGATCACCGATGGTCTCTCGATGGTCTTTGATTCGGTCTCTCGATGGTCTTTGATTCGGTCTCTCGACGGTCCCGTATTGTCCCATCGAACATAAAGTAAACCCTTACGATTAATGCATTTTAGAAGCTTCTTGTCTACAAGTTTTTCCATTACTTTGGAAATGACCGAGATAATTGCAACAGAGCAATAAAATATGCGCAAACTAAGAAAAAGATGCTGCAGCTTCGAGTTTATAAAGTGTTAAACTCAACTCTGTTAGCTTGACCCCAATGAGCTAGCCAAAAACAAATTGTTAATTACCAAAATATAGAATCCCGTTTTGAAAAAGGTAATAGATTAGATTAAGCATCTTAAAGATTTAAATAGAAATTCGAAATTTACTTCGAGATAACTTCTTAATCTAGATAAAGTTAAAAAAACAGGAAAACTAATTTGAACTTGTTTTCTATGATTTAATAATTTAGACATAATTTAATTTAAATTCCTGCCTGTTATGTAGTCAAATTACTTGTTGGCATCCATTATATTTCTTTCTTATAGCTTAAGCTGAAATTATAATACAGGTTCATACAACATTAAGAAAAGGTAATTGAACTGCTCATAGAACCTCCACAAGAAGTATATAAATCAACGTACTACATTATGGTTGCTTGTATTATAATTTCTCTAAAGAAATTTCTTTAAAATCAATTTGACTTGGACCAACAATTACTATACAAAGTCGTACATACAAACTAATCCAATGTTTATATTTTTATTTATTTTACAAGCTTTTTTTTTTAAAAAGTTCATTGCCATTTTTTTTTTAAATTAAGTACATAAAATCATATATGTATTTATATAAGTATACAATATGATATACAAATATTATAAATATTCTATTTTCAAACTTAATGTAAGAAATTTTAAAACATTCGTACCGTGATATCAAACGAATATTGTCAAACTGAATTGTTCTTTCAGTATTAATACAAATGAACGGTTGGTGGTAGTGGTGAATTTTATATAATGAGTGTGAGCCGTGAGATGCGGTTTAATATCGAAAAAAAATGATGGTTTGTCATTCAAACTGTAAACTCGTAATATATGTACATTTATTACTCTATATTTTTATTCAATAGATACATTCGATTAATTTTTTCAATTCAGTGTGATGTTGTTACAGTCATTAAATTTTCCTATTTTATTTGTTGCATAGTATATACGAATGGTATATACATATATCAATGATGTTATATATGTGTTTACAACAATACTGAAATAACGATACACTAAATGTGCTTAAAGTATTCGAAATACAACAAAAGGTAAGTGTTCACTTTTTTTTTGTTGTATTATATTTGGTTCAATACACGTTTAACTGGTCTAAATGACAACATCGAACAAACCAATGAACCGACTACACCAAACTTAATATTCAACACAGTATGGCTATAGTCAAGCTAAACTATTTTTATTACTCGTATATATTCATATATATACAATCAATATATTTATTTTTTTCTTCAAAAAAAAATTGGTTATTTGATATATATATATGTATACATATATGTATAAATATATATATGTTTGGTGGTTTAGGTGATTGAGAACCGAGACTGAATGTTCATTTTTCATGGACTTTAACTCTTACTTTTGTTTTTGGGGTATTTAATTTTTTGTATATGGCTGACTTTTAAATATTTACTTTCAATTGTTGATTTGTTTACAAAAATACCAAAATAAAAACACAACTATACTTTACAGTCTATGTATACTTGTATATTATATTTACATTTATATTATGGTGGTGAATTAATGGTAAGCATTTTTTGTCTCATTTTTTGGTTAATCAAATTCAATTAAAACCAATTAAGAGTTTATGAAGGTACGTAAATTGCTTTCACTCTAGTCATCATTATTAATTTTGTTATTGTGTGTGTGTTGTGTTTCGGTTTTTTTTATTTTTTTTATTTTTTTTTTTGGAATTGGTGGACTTGATCGGATCACTTCACATATAATATAAATATATATATATATATATATATGTACATATATTATAATATATTATGTAAGGTATACATATTTTAAATAATATACAGAATGAATGAAAAATTACTTTTCGTATGAATTGAAAAATTAAATTGAATAAAATATTCATATGGTTTCAGAATAAATATTTTCAACGTGAGTTTCTTTTGTATTTTAATTGTGGATAATAAATTTCTAAGAAAAAAAAACTAAATTAAAAAATTTATTTTCTTTTATTTATACGTTTTTATATTTAATTTCATATATATATTTCTTCTCTTTCTATATAAGATGATTAATATGATGAGTAACGTAAAATTTAAAATGCAATGAAATGAAAATTATTTTTAAAATATTAAATATGGATTACTAGGTATAAGAATAAAATATAAAAAATTGAGTTTTTAAATGTTTTACTAAAAATATTTAATACTTTCAAGTATTTTTGAACAACAAAACTTCATACAAAATGAATGAAAAGCAGGAACCTAATTAATGTTAAAAATATATTTTTATATACAGTGGTTAGAGTGCTGTTCTTTAATGTGAAAATCCCCTGGTTCGAATCCCAGTGAAAGTTAAAAAACTTTTATATGATTTTCGACTCGAATCAGCTACTAATCGTCGTTGGGTTCAAATTAATGGCTTAATCAATAATTAATAATATTTTAAATTAACTAGTTAAAAATTATTACCAGAATAATAAGTTTCTTGGACTTCTTCCATAATGTGGTTTATATTGTAAAGTTTCTAAAGTCTGCTATAATATTTCTTGCAAGGTCTGGGTAATTAATTTTATTCATCTCCGAAATCGTTCTTTCTTACGCTTTATCTACCAATAGTCTATGTACCAATTTTAAACTCGTTGCAACGGTTAGAGCTGGGGTTTCTCCAAAAATCGGTAGTTTTTTATGGGAGTCCGTCGATCATGTTGTTCGATTTGGCTTATCTACAAATTTAAACGTTATTGACGAAGAAAGCATTCGTACTAAATGTCATCAAAACCAGCTGAATGTTATGCGAGTTATCATGTTTACAGAAACATATATATACACATACATACATACAGTTATACACAAACCCAGTAAAATATTTTCGGATTTACTGTTTTCGGAAAAATTTAACCACTTTTGTTAGGGTAGAAGAAGTTTTATTATTTTTTTTTTTATTTAGGAGGAACTTGTAACATTTTCTTCTCTAGTACTGAAGAAAAGCTAAAATTAATTAAAGTTTTTAACTAACTAAATTATATGAATGCATGGAATTCAAATGATTGTTAAAAATATATGAATTAAAAACAAAATTTTGAATAAATTAATTAAAACAAAACTAATACATACAAATTTAATTTTCAAAATGAATTTTTGTGCACTAAGAGACGAACAATTATTAAAGCTTTTTTAATGGCATCGCACCTACCTTTTAATTTCCTAATCTTCTAATTGATATGTCCAATTGTATATTATTATAATATCTCGAACTCTTATAAAATATTTCGCACTCCATTATAGATACTACAATTATTCGAAACTATAAAAGGGCAAAAAATTCGATATGAACTTGTCATAAGTATTAAATATTAATACATAATATATGTTTTGCAAAAAAAAAAAAACAAAATTGAATCAATATATTTACTTAATATACTATTATAATTAATTTAAACTGTTAATTAAAAGAATATACATAAAATACTTGACTTTTTATATTCGTAATTAAAATTAAATATTGCACTTTTTATGACCATCATCATATTATAAAAGGACCACATGTCTATCATTAAAAGGTTTTTGTATTAGATAACTTAAAATTGGATCTGAAAATAAATATAATTGACATCATCAACTCATTTCATTAATAATTATAAGACCAATATACTCTTATAATATTACCCCAAAAATAAATTTTATTTTTAATATAGTTAACTAAAAATATTTATAGAAAGAAAAAAAATTTAATTGATCTAAAGGTTTCCGGCTATAAAATGTACATAATTATAATAAAAGTGCTTTTTTTTTTTTTTTTGGGAAAACAGACTTAGGAATTTAAAAGATATTTTTAATTTTTTTTTTCTCTTTTATTATCAAAATTTATATGGGACTTTTCATTAAAGAAATTGCTCTAAGGTATGCCATAAAAGTTAATATCAAATAAATATTTACTCATACCTTTAACAAAAATTATGACTTCATGTATTTATAACCAATTTTAATTCCTTTATATACTTATATTATATACTATTCAGAAATAATATGATTATATCCTTATAATAATATTTATCCCCTCCTATAAATAATATTTATCGTCTCCATTTTCCATTCAATATAATGATCCTGAATATAAGTCTATAAAAATAAAAAAAAAAAAAAAATAAAACAAAAAAAGATTTTATGAATGCATTTTTCGTCTTTTTCTAACAATGAAACCAAACGTCAAAAAAAAAAAAAAATTAAAAACCATATTTCCAATAAATAATAAAATTCCACCTTATATATATATAATATAGAATGTAAAAATTTAATATTTATTTATTATTATCCATTTTAATATTAAAAACAAGGATATTTATTATCCTTTTTTATATTCACATGCACATCTAATATACTTCTCAATAGCAAATACACTCCAGAACAGATCGTTAAAGTCGTTATTGTGTTTATATCGTTTACAATGTTTATTGGGTTGTAAGTATAAACTGTCAGAAATGGTTCTTTGCTTGTTAAAAAATATCAGTTGTGATTATTATATAATGGCGTTTATTATTAAAATTTAAATTACGATTATATTAGTAATATATGTATTTTAGAGATGGTTGCACTCTGAAACAAATTCGTATAAATTATAACAGTAAACAAATGCGTCAATCGGCGCGAAATTATATTTATTTCAGAATTATTTTAAAAATTGACGAAAAGCAGACGTTATTAGAACCAAATAACTTTTTTTTTGCATGCAAATGCTATTTCGTAAAAATTGCATCAGTTATTATAGTATTAGAAAGTTTAGTTGAAATTAATGAAGCTGTTTCATTACTTATTTAACTGCAACATTTTCTATGTATTTTAATAATACCGTTATTTTATATAACGGTTAATTACTTTTGGTAAAATTTCAAACATACAGCTTTATTAGGTGTAGTGTAACCCTCATATAAAAGAAGGCAGCTACTCGAACCCTCTGCAGTAGATCAACAAAAGTAACTTTGGCCATTACACTAAACTATTTTTAACAAAATTTCAGACACCCAACCACACACAAAATAAGAAGTTGTGTGGCAGCTACCACTAGCCCAACCAAAATTTGCAGAAACTTTGGCTGTAACACTAAACTACTTTTGGTAAAATTTCAGACACCCAGCTTTAATAAGTACAGAGTAATGCTCATATAAAAAGGAAGTTATATGGCAGGTACTCGAACCCGTGGACCAAAATGGCTGTATTTAAATATCGATGACGGCTATTGCATAAAAACGAATTTGTAAAAATTTCAAATCCTACCTCTCTTATTTTTTGAGTTATCACACGGAGGGACGGACAGATGGACATGCATAGCTAAATCGATTTATTTTTCGATTCTGATCCGATTCATACACTTGAGTGTGTGTGTGAGAATGGCAAATTTAGTATACCCTTTTGACTAATAGTCATACGGGCATAAAAATTCTAATTAGCATACTCTGTACTTTTAACTGAGATGCCAGATTTATTTGGATATATTGACGTAAATATGTCATACAAAATAATAGAGTTTCAGAAACTTAGCATTTGCGTTTACTTTAAATAAATGCAATATAAAACCAGTGTCAATCTTTACAATAGGGATCCAGTTACTGTAACTTAGGCCCACAGTTTCATTCAGCTGTGACAGATTAGAGTCAATTTGATTCAAAAGTAGTATACCCTGTTATTTAATTCTTAGTAACACATAACTAATAATTACAACTAAATTAAGATTTAGTTAAACAACTTAAGAAATTCTCTAAAAAAATTCTTCTTTAAATCTAAGTAAATTTTTAGTGGAATAAAAGATGAAAATGCCATTTAAGGTTAATTTACAAAAATAAAACAATGATACTATTGCAAAGTTATTGAGTGTATTTTGAAGGAAAATAAGTTTTTTATTAACTGTTAGTTCGTAAATGTGGAACCCATTACTTAAGATAATAATTTAAGTTTCTTAGATGAAACTGAAAGTATAATGAAAATCTGACTGAGTCATTTTTCTGCTTGAAATCACCTTAATTTTTTAGTTTTATATTTTTTTTTATTTTTTTTTGATGAATTTTGATAATTTTTATATTTTAAGATCGACAATATTTAATACACTTATTAAGAGTTTAGTATTTTTATAATATTTTTTATGTTCAAAATTTATTTTGTATGCTCTTTAGGTATAATTTCTTAATTTAATTTTTAGTTAAATTAAAGTTCAATTTAGTATACATCATTGCTATCAGGTGATTACTCATTAATTCCTCCGTTTCTAGCGTCGCGTTCTAAACAAAATATGTAAAGACCAAATACTAGCGTCACTTTTTTAATATTAAATAAAAAAATTTAAAAAAAAATGAATTCAATGTCACTCCGAGCAAAAGTAAAAAGTTGCAAGCTTTTCTATTTGGTAAAGTTTCACTTAAATCCATGTAAATTTTACTTAAACGTCAAAGTTACTCTAGCGCATATAAATAATACCATCAATGTCTTTTCTTATTAGTTTATAATTTTATTATTTTTCTAATTAATTTCTAACAAAAAGACTTTTTAAATGGCAAGGAAGCATATAAAGAGTTAGCTACAATTTTCTGAAGCGAATGAAAGATACAATTTTTAAAATAGATTTCAGCGTCTTCACCTAATATTTCTTCTAATACACATTGCATTCAGTAGGTAATTTTAAAATTTTAAAATTTTAAAATTCTATGGAATTTTGAAAATTTTAATAACGAAATTGCAGTAAATCAAAATTTTAAATATTTTTAGAAAAATAATCAAAATTCAAAAAGTTTCTAAATAATTTTTTCAAATGTCAAAAATGTTTCAATTAGTCAAATAAAAATTTATTACAACATAAATAAGTTATCAATCAAATATTCTTTTGAAATAAATCTGCGGTCATGAATGATTAAAATGAAACACTGTGTCACTCACTATAATATTTCATATGTACTTAATTTAGTACACTAAAAATAAAAAATAAAAAGTAATATACCTAATTTATAGTTAGTAAACTTTTAGTTTTTATTTTATAAAAATTGTCAAAAATCTTTACAACAATAAATTTTTTTTTTTTAATAATTTGACATAAAAAATGTCAATTTTTATTTCTTTTATATAATTTATATATACATTTTGTTATTTAAAATTGTCTAATAAAATTATGACAATTTTTTTATTTCAGTTTTTTTCATGTTGTATTCAATAAAAAATAATATTTCATTTATATATTGAAGTAATGAAATCAATCACAGTGTAGTTTTATAATCGTAACATATTTTTATGTATAGATGTATTGATAATAAAGATTCACTTCAATGTAATAAATGTTAAGTACAGTTACGGTCATATATTTAAGAGAATAAATATTGTATGACAGAAAATAAATACTATTTGAAAGTTTGTTAAATGATTTAATATTTTAGAAATATTGAATTGACGCGTGCTTAAAATTATGTTGAATTAAATTTTTTTTTAAATTCAAAATGGAAAAGAAACTAAGTCCTAATTTTTGAAATCTCATGCGTATTTTTTCGTTTTTTATTTATTTTAATTGTGAAATTAAATTTAAAATTTTTAAATTTGTCTTGATCGATGTCAGGTTTTTGACTTTATAGAAAAGTAACATTAAAACTTAATTTTTTTAGTTTGTAACTTGGAGTTATTATAAAAATTTAAGTATGATGCACAAAATATAATCTAAAACAAAATTTAAAATGGATATGTACTTACATATACCCTTAATTATTATCTTTTAATGGGATTTTTTAAGCAAATTTAAAATAACGCGATTTGAAAAAATGATTTAAATTCTTTTTTACACGATTGAATTTGAAATATCGTGATCTAAAAAAAAAACGTCCCCTTTTCCTAAGTCACTCGAACAAAGTGAAAATGAAATGTGTCGCGTCATTTAGAGACATTTATGTACCTTCTGTAATAACGCGATGAAACAGGTTATTAAATTTGGTGTAATTAAATTTGAATACCTAGTATAAAATTTTTATATTATTATTTAACATTTTTTAATTCGAAAATGGAACAAGTACGATATTTGTTTACCTAAAATATTACTTTTATTTAATATTACATTATAAAATCATGCTATTTAGTTCACTATTTTAAAAATAAAAACAATATTTTTGAAAGAGTACTTTAAGAATCTAAAAAAGGTATTCAATGTTATTGATCCTCCAATAATATTCTTCAACCTCTAAATAATAATCAATTTAGAATAAAAATATTTATCGCTAACCGTAAATAAACATACGGTTTTAATCATATAAAAATTTTGAAGTTACTGAATAAGTACTATTGTGTAGTAGGTAAAGTTTTACAGAATTCTACATGCGATAAACTTGTATTGCGTCAATTTGAAAATATCGCTTCGACGTCTTGCAAAAATGTTTTTAGTCGCTTAAACTTTTCTATACGCATTATGCGACAATGCGACTTACAGAAGACGGTGATAATTAAATTCGATTTAAGGCCCTTACCTAAATAACGACGTACGGCGTATATTTTCTTTCAAAATAATTTTAAATACATATAATTATATGGGAGCTCCCGAAATACACGACGTACCATACGTCGGGTTTTTAAAATTTAAAAATTGACAAAGCGCATACAATTTTGTTATTGTTTTTTGTTATGTTGTTATGGTGAAGTTTTGTTGATATTTAGTAAATAAAACGTTTTAAATTTAAATCTTCTAAAACTTCAATATCATCGAAATCCATTTTACAAAATTTAAAGAAAAAAAAAATTAAAAATAATGATTCCATGACATTTTCTTGAAAAACATTTTCTCGAAAAACATTTTCTCGAAAAACATTTGCTCGAACAACAATTACTCGAACAACAATTACTCGACCGTCGCGCGATTTTTTCAAGAATTTTTCGGTTATTAATTTTACCAGAAAATGATTTTTGAAAATTATTTAAATGTTATTTTTATAATACATTTAAATAATGACATTTCACTTTTTTGATTGAAAGCATACACTACTTATTCGTTGAAAATATTAAAATTCTACTCTGTTAAGTTAAAAAAAAGTTATAAATATGAATTTTTGTCAAGTTGTTTTACGAGAAAATGTTTTTGGAGTAAATGCTTTTCGATCAAATGTAGTTTTTCTTCGACTAAATGTTTTTCAAGCAAATAATTTTGAAGTAAATGTTTTTCTAGAATATTTTTTTCGAGTAAGTATCGGGATACCAAAAATAATTCCAAAATTAAAAACGGTATTTTTTTATATGAAATCAATATTCAAAATAGATTTTTTTTTTCAAATTAAAAATGGTACGCGCGTATCGATTTCGGGATACGTCGACGTATCGACGTACGGCGTATTGTACGTCATACGTCGTACGCTTTTGATTAGGTAAAGGCCTAAAATGATTTGATTTTTAAAAAAAAAGTTTATTAAGAAAAAAATTAATTTTTTTACGCGATTTTCTTTTTACGCGGATAATTGCGTTAAAAGAGAATTTATTCATAAAAAGTTGAAAATCTTTTTATTTCATGTTATTTGTTTAAAATCTTTATACTTTTTAAATTCTTATTAAATTAATAAATCTATGCCTGCAGAGTATGTGTTAGATTGAGCACGATATACGCGGTGGCATAATTGATATCGATATATTTTGTACCTTGTATAATTCGATATTAAATTTTTTGCATCAAATTTTAAGATAAAGAAATATTTATTCCAAAATAGTTGTCCCAAGTCATGTAAATTCATTGAAATATCAATAAACTATCTATATAATTCTTAAAACTATAAATATCTTTTCTATAGTTATGTAAAAATATAAATTATTTCTATTCTGAAAAATAAACTATTCATAACTACTTTCAAGAAATGGTTTTAAAAAACAAGAAATCAAGAGATTGAAATCAGATTTTAATGTAAAATCGTGGTAAGTACGATTTTTATTTCTTTTTTGAATATTTTCTTAAATATTTTAATGCAATCATTTATATACTTATAATATAACATAATATACTTACATAATATTGTATAAAATCGTCCTTTATAAGATTGTTTTGAATAAGAAAATGATATGTGAAACTAAAGGAAAAGAATTATTTCAATGAATTCAAAATTAGTTGAATAAGTATATGTGCATATATTCAAAGTTGAAAAAATTTGAAAAAAACAAGAAACAACAGAGAGAAAAAAAACCACATAACAATTTTCTTAATGACAAAACTTATTTTCTTAACATATACTTTAAATGCATTTTCTTGTAACTCTGGTTAGCCATTAAAACCTCAAAATTCTGTCTTTTTCATTTCGTAATTAAAGTGATAGAAAAGAATATTGATTCATTAAATTAATATAGAAAAGTTTATTTAATTAATTTTAATTTAAGTCACTTTCATGTAGAACACAGTAAAATACTTTTAAACCACTTTCATTTTGTCACATTTTTTAAAATCTAAAACAAAACTAGTTTAAAATGCATAGTCCTAGTACTTTTTGCACAAACGCTTTGGTAACTTATTTTTGTATATACATGTTTAAATAGTTTCGATTATTGTTAAGAAATAAGCACATGCCTTATTATATTTTGGACAAAAAACACATGGTAGTTATTTTGTTGAAGTATTGTGATATCTGTCAGAAGGTTTTAAATACTATCGTATTAGAAATAATACCATGGAGTTGATACTTGATGCTATGTGGGAGTTCGTGCAAATTCATAGTTGCCGTACCTGCAGGAAATCGCACGAACGAGCACATGGAATCAAGTATGAACTCTAGCACTATGTATTATAATATCAATACTAGATATCTGTCAGTTTTTTTTAGAAACAGTTTTTTTTTCGATAGTGTAAACATGGTATAAAGTATATGGGAACATATCATAATCCCAGAGAAATCACATCCCTAAATTTCAGAATCCAAAGATTATAAAATCTCAAATTACATAAATCCAAATTTCAAAATCGCAAAATTATGAAATTCCAAAATTAGAAATTTTCTTCATATAAAATTGTCAAAATTTTTAAAAACTTTTCATAGGTAAATGTCAAAATTTACTAAATTTGTAGGAAATCCTATTTAAGCATTGACTTTTGATATTCAGTTGGATATTAGAGTTGGATTCAAAATCAGGTTTGCCGATTTTTCCAGAATATATATATATATATATATATATATATACATATATATATACATAAATAATATATGTATGTGTATGCATAATTTTAAATTAAAAATAGTTGGATTTTATAGTTGGATTCAGAACTCAAATATGCCTTTTACAAAAAATATATTAATTTTTTAATTTGGAAAATTGAGAGAAGGTTTCTCGCAATACCGACTCTTAATAGTTATTCATATTTTGGATACAAATAGTTTATTTAATGGCTCTTTTATTTAACAAAAATCCAATTTATCATAAAATCTTTAACCTTTAACTATTAATCAATCAAATCACATATAAATTTGACAAAAACGTGAACAAGACGAATGGAA